>JAXGGA010001346.1:0-156664 GCA_038373865.1 Uloborus plumipes | reverse complement strand
AGGGGAATTTCTTCGTTCAATTCTGAACAAAAGAGAAACTAAAAAACAACAGTTATGAGCCAGGTGAAACTTAATTCTTGCGTTAAATAAATTTTTGTTTTAAACTCTACATTTAATGTTTTAAACTATTATTATAAGTATAAACAAATCTGTTCAATTAATGTGCCCAAAACAATTTTTATCCCCTCTCCCCCAGAGTCTTAAATCACAAAAAATATGCATAGATACACTTATGCTATACCTGTACATCAATTTTGATTCAAAAAACCCTCAATCATGTTTTACTAGCTTAAAAATCCTGATGCTGTAAGGCATAGGTTCTCAAAGCTTAGGAAACTATGGCTCCTCACCCGACACGTACCCCTTCCAAAAAGAAAAACTTCTGTATGATACACTTATTTTATGTCTTCTAATATGCATTATGTATGTAATATGCAAGTAATATGTATTGTTCTACATATTAAATCATTCTTTTGGGATGTTTTTTTAAAACTGCTATCCAGCATACATTACTTAATAGTATTATTTTAGACTGTGGTCGGCAAAAATTAATGTAAAAAACAATATCAAATTATTTGACAATCAGTCATATTATTACATTTTTTATACATTGCTTAGCTCTGGATAAGCTTGCCCCCTCCCCCCCCTTGAGAAATTCTGAAGACACTTACCAAATTTTGGACTTCCACAGCAACATATGTTATACAATTGCTTTCTCCTATACAATGTGTGTTAAAGATTCATTTCCAAAAGTGCTGAACTTATTGGTGAATGAAAATTTCAACATTTTGCACTGAATCAACCAATTTTCAAACAATAGAACTGATTAATTTTACCAATAATGAGCAGAAATTTTGCACAGCAATGTTTTAGTATGAAAGAAGAAAAATTATGCAAGTTTTTTTTTTTTTTTTGCATTTTCATACACCCAATATTATAACTGAGATGTATTAATTTTTCGATTATACCTTAAAAACAAGAAAACTTAAAGTTCAAAATAATGAATATCTTACTTCATCAGATGACATAGGACTTGACAATGATGTACACGATGATAGTAAGCAATTTAAAAAGTGACTAATAGCATTTGATAAATACATAGTTTCAACTCCTTGTATGTATTGTGAAAACAAATGCTTTGCAGCTCTGGTTAGGAGTTCAGATACCATAATTCTCTGTAAAAAAAAGAAATATTTTATTAAAAATACATAACTTTCGAAACATGAAGAAATTAACTATGTTTAAACTACTGGAATTTTAGCAAGCATATATACTTCACTAAATATGCTTCAAATTCTAAATGGCTTGTGCTGGATCTTGTAAGAAGAATGTGCAAACAGATTTGTAAAAAAATAATCACTAATATGAAGAAATTATTGATGAAGGCGAACTGCAATGTATTTGATCCTACTTAAGTAAAATTTTAAGAAATGCTTAATTCTACCAAGGGCTTTTGACCTTATCAATTGATGATAGACATTGATTGCATGAGTGTCCAGACATTGATTGATAAATAGTGTACATTATATACACATTCGCACTAATATTTATAGATTCCTTTTTAAATATGTTTTCTGGATACAATTGTAGAAACATTAGAATAATGAGCCTCGCTATTAGTTAAACTTTTTAAAAATTTTCTAAGCC
Organism: Uloborus plumipes; assembly: GCA_038373865.1. NCBI lineage: Eukaryota > Metazoa > Arthropoda > Arachnida > Araneae > Uloboridae > Uloborus > Uloborus plumipes. The sequence continues at coordinate 155,017 of JAXGGA010001346.1, read as the reverse complement.
AAATTTTTATTTGTTCAATTTCATATCCTTTTATTGCACAAGTAGCGACATAAGAGCTTTACTTACCAAAACATACTGTAACTGAGGAATTTTCGCAAGTTTCTCAGCAATAGTTCCTAGATACCTTATACTTATTCCTCTGCCAACAATAAAAACAAAATTAAAAAATAAAATTAGAATGATGCATTATTAATAAATGTGAATAAACAAAATGCTTTTTACATGTCCAACACAAACTCTTCGTTCAACTGAAAAATAGTTAACTCGGCATTTTTTTAAAAGTAAAAATTAAAAATTACCATGTTTTACTAACAGTAAAAACATAAAACATGCAAAATAGGGCTGATATATTAAATGTATGTTTCTAATGTACAAATACTAGTTCACACCTTTAACAATTACTGTAAGTCTTAAGTGACAGAAACTGAAAACTTAAGATATTTTTTACCAATTGACTAGTAAATAAGTGTGAAAAAGATCGATAAAAGGTTCATAAAAAAATAAAATAATAAAACAAGCTGTGAATTGTGGATTCCTTTTCTTTTACCTGTGCTAGGAATGTTTTGTCGAAGTTTACAAACTGTCAAAAAAGTTCCACTTAATATTATGCCTTTAAGAGGACTAAAAAACTTTTCTAAATACATGTTTTACATTTTTAAACTAGTAAGTTTCGTTTAATACAAGCTGTACTGCCATGCTAATCATAAAGTTGCAGTTGAGCTCAAAATGAAAAACTAATTTTTAAAGTTTTACATCTCCATATATTTTATTCAATTCATCCTTTTCAGATATTAAAAAAAAAATATTTTCACTTTCAAATGATCATATAGCTTAAATGTTTTTAAGAACCATTGCATAAAAATAGTTCATATTTAATAAAAATTGCAGATACAACTTTTGTGCTTAGCAGGGCAGTGTAACCAGTTCTTATTGCACAGATAATTTATTTTTGATGCTTAATTGAGCAAATTTTCTGATTTCCCAGTTCTATGATCATTTTGAGTTACGTAATTTTAACATGGAAAAAAAAGCTTCTTTATAAATATATAAATGATTTTATAAAAATAGGAAAATTTACCTTCCATGTAAAGCTTCAGTGAGAGTTGTTCCATCAACAGGAGACGTTGAGTGTTCTAAGCAGTCTCTGATCTAAAATGCAATCATTTCGAAGTCAGTATCTACATTTCAAAACTCGAGGCTTCAAAAAATAAAGCTCAAAATTTATGAAAACAAACACGTAGTAGAATTTTTAAAACAGGCAATCTATGCAGGAAAACAAAAAATAGATGCCTTCATACTTACAAACCCAGGAATTTGAACAGTTAGTAGGAAATCGGCAGCATCTTTCACCAATTGCTTCTCTTTTCGGAAACTTTCTCCCTAAAAGAGGAAGATAGTCCCATTATGGAGTTTCATTGAAAATAGTCTTAGTTTCATTCTCCTCCCAAATTAACATTTTTGGGAGGTGGGAAAGTCAATTTACCGAATAAAACTCCGAAGTTTATTGATAAAATATGAGCACCTGTACAATTAGATGATGAGAAGAGACACCGCTCAACATAATTTTTGAAAAAAAAAAAAAACCCACACACACAAAACACGAAAATAGCATAATTATTTTCCTAATGAAAAGCATTTATTAACACTGAAAACATTGATTAAAGCTTCGATACATAAACAAAATGAGTATTTTAAATGGCAGCAGACTATGATCGAGAAGATGTGTGTGTCACATCCAACAAACTGGTAAACAAGATGTTATTTATTCATTTGTTATCACAGAATGAAGAAAGAAATTTTCTACCTTATTTTTTACATTCAAAATGCACATTTAGTACAGCTGTTGGTGCATTCTCTTTTCAATAATTATGTTTTTTTAATCAAAGATAACAATCTATGTTAAAAAAAAGTATAATAATGATTATATTGCTCACAGCTAGTAATCTGACAATAGTAATTTTACATTTTTTTCAAGAAAAAGTTGTACAGCAAAAATTTTTGTACTATATATCGTCGCCACCATGCTAAACTAACGAATGTGAAAATTGGCACTTTTCAGGAGAGCTAAAACACTGCATATAACTTTCTCCCGCCTGGTGTATTTGTTTATTTTAACTTTTTAAACTTTTATAGTAAGTTTTTTATCTTTAAGTGTAAAACTATCGTTCAAAGGTATCATTTTAATTTTAATTATTTGCAAAATTTGAACTTGAAAAACGAACTTGAAAAACGCGATTTTTCACATTCGTTAGTTTAGCATGGTGCCGACGATATATATACACAATAATACAAACAAATAGTAAAAATGAAATAGAAAATGGCACAATAGGAGAAGTGAAAGGAGAAAGGTTAAATCCAGAGCTCATCAGCTGTGGGGGATTCAAGAGTGGTCAAAAGACCAAAAAATTTTAATATAAACTATAAAGAGGATGTTTAATTTCAAAATATGCAGTCTACAGATCTTCATTGCGCAAAACAGCACCAATGCGAGTCTGCAAACTGTACATAAGAACAAAAACCTAAAACTAAAAGCAGGGTGTTTCGCGTCGACTGATTAGGAATAAAATTCCCAAAAATCAGCCACCCACAGGGGTGGGGTTTGGTCTTTCGACCGCTCTTGAATCCCCCACGGCTGATGAGCTCTGGATTCAACTTTTCTCCTTTCACTTCTCCTATTGTGCCATTTTCTATTTCATTTTTACTATTTGTTTGTATTATTATATACTTGGCTTTTTAGTTTAGCTGCTTTGCGCATCTATGGGCTTTTGGTGTGGTATCTTCGTCTTTTTTCTTACAATTCTGATATTTTATATATATATATATATATATATATATATATATATATATATATATATATATATATATATATAAGCGCTACCGTAAAGACCAAACTCGGAGAATGTTGATTTTCATCAATGATTAACCTTTTAACTGTCAAGTTATTTTGATGATTTGGGTGTACAAGTTGTCAAATTTTTTTATTGCAAAAATCAAATGTTTAGTACAAAATAAAATATACTTAGTAGTTAAAAATTGATATTTTAAAGCACATGGGTAAAATATTTAAAGTTTTGCAGCCACTGCATATTTGCTTGAGGCGGCTGCCACTCAACATGGCAGTTGTAAAGTTCGCTTCTAGCGGAGCATTAGTTTCTAAAAATGAAAAAAAATTAATTTTCTAAAAAATAAATAAAAGAAAAAAAATTAAATAAAAGTGAATACCTTTCAGTAATTCAGTCTTGTGTGGTATAACTTGAAACACTTTTCCAAGCACAAACCCGAGAAACAGTCAGGTTTGACAAAGAGATGAAGTCGAAATAAACGTCCCCCGATATATATATTCCGGTATAACAATACGATGCACTGAAAAACCTGAGAAATACTCGAGCGTGACATTTTCGAACACCAGTGCTGTGCCCGAGATTATCTCGGGCATGACAGTTAAAAGGTTAAATGGGAAACTTGTGTCTCTACGATGTCTTTAATGTGTGAATATTGATATTCATTGGCTAATGTTGACATCTGCCAGCTCTCAGAGTTTTACACACACATGAGTAACACATACACACAAAAACTTACTTAGAAAACCCATAATATCAATTTCTTAAATATTTAAAAAATGGATAATGAAAGCAAAATAAAACATGAAAAATACTTTCATTAATTCATGCACTGCAACTATGTATTTTTGAACTGTTAAATGACAAATGCTAAAGATTGAAATTACCTGTGGATTTGGATGTCTAACTCCAGGTGAAAACACATCAGGATTAAAGCGAATGTCAAATTCTAAATGATAATACGAAAAAATATTAAATAAGTCATAACAATAAATTCCATCAAAATAAAATCTAGCATTAGTAATTTTAAAAATAAAGAATACAGTATTCACACCAGCAAAAACAAATACTTTTTTTTATTTTAATACAGTGTCTTGAATTCTATCCTCAGTACATGCACAAGAAGTCAGATGACACGAGAAGTCATTTTTGCTCCACCCTGAAATTTGGGATCATGGAATGACGAGCATACAAAACAGTCGTTGACCAGAAGGTTAGTGTGAATTCAATCTGGTTACTCAAAACCATTTTTTTTTATTTTTTAACCTATTTTTTTTCATTTCAAATGTGCTGCACATTTATTCAAAAAATATTTGTAGTTCAACCCAATAGAATTTATTCTCTAAAAGATTTTTTGCTTATGAAACAAAAAACTTCCATCTTTTACAAAATATATCCCTCTTGTAAAACTGAGATACATTATTTACTCTGGTGCTACTAAATCTTCAACTGAACAATTGCTCTCAGATGCTTCCATGTATATTCTTAGCTTTTGATCAAATAAAAGAAAAAATACTTTATTCATAATTAAATACTCTTTTTACAAAAAGACCAACATTTAGGCGTTACATTTACAATCTTTACATAATGAAACACTTCATACAGAACTATTATGCATGTCATGTCCCTGGGAGTTTTTCTTCTTTGTACATTTTTGAAATGTCCTTTCTTATCTGCCAGTTGTAATGAATGAGCATAAAAAAGGCCACCCAATCTCCATTAAATAATAATAATAAAAATTCTGGAATTAAGAAGTCTACAAAGTATACAAAAAGCCAACAATGCACTATGTAATTCATGTATGTATGGTGCCGATGGCTGTAGAATATCTTTTAGAGTAAATCAAATTTTTACATACATGTATAAACAAGAGGATTTTTGCCTCCAACTCGACTAATTTCGTATTCCATGCTGATGAGAGCAGAATAAGCTCGAAACAGCTGTCCATGGATCGAAATGGTCGAGTTGGCAGTGTATTGCAAGTAATATTTGTTTCACATAACACACTTATTATCACCTGTTACTGTAGTTTTCTTAATTTTTTTTCTTTATTATTCTTCACATTTTAAGCGAGTCTCTGGTTTTGTTTGGCAGAACAATTTTTTACAGCTTCTTAGTTCTTCATATGTATGCTCATAAGTTATTTCTATCAGTTTGATCTCATTACGCAGCACGTTTTATACAATTTTTTCTAATTTTCTTCTGTAACTTCATCTGTATAAAGCTATTATTTGATAATTGGAGAGATTGTTTTTCAACATCAATTCAGACAGATGCTTACGAAATAAACCATTTAGTTGGTAAATTAAAAATGTTTTCATGTCTTTTGGAGAATAATAATTAATATTAGATTAATGAACTCTTTACGATCACTTGAAAAACTTTCATAAATAAAGAAAAAATCCCTCAAATATATTTTTTTGATAATTTTTATACAAAAATCCATATGCATGCAAAAGAGTAAAGAATAATATTTAACAAACTTACCAGTTTCTTTCAATGACCCAACAGCTAGAGCAGCTTTTTTTATGACATCCCTTGTACTATCAACTGGAAAAGTTAAAATTAACTCAGTATGATGCAAGTTTTAACTGAAACTAAGTATAATAGCATAAAGTGTAAAAAAAGTCTGAGATTAAATCACAAATTATTACACAAGAAAGTATGTGTCTCGAATGTTAAGCATGAAACTTTTTAGCTATAATGTAGATTAAGGTGCTACAAAAAAGTTATTCTTTTGCTAGAAACCAAGGCTCACCTTATTTTTTTTTCATTTATGTACAAAATCATTCCCCTAAAACTTCAGCATTCTACTCTTAATGGAAGATTGTGCTCGAACACACTTTCATTTTTACGCTTTTTCATAATTTTTAACAATTTCCGAGATTTTCAGACTAAGACCATTTCCTTACAAAAGAATTTTTTCAGTTATTCTGATTTTCCAATTCACAAATATTAGTGAAAACAATCGGAAAGTTTCTTAATTGTTTGAACATAGCAATACCTTTGATACAATCAGCTATTTGGTAGAACGCAGCATACATTGTAGATTGCAGTACTACTTGCGTATATGAGAGATGGTTTTAAAAAATTTTAAGCATGCCAAAATAGAGTTGTTGGGGAACTGCGCATAATACGTTTTTATGCTTTTAAAGTTGTGGGATGCATAAAAAAAATGCAGGATTTAAAGTTTTAAACTAACAGTGCATGGATAAAATTATAAAATATAATGGCACAAAAAAAATAATATTGTAGCTAGTCTGCCGTCATCATGGCATAGAACTAATATGTAGTTTAGGAAAAGATATTTATTTGTCGCTTCCTTTCCATGCTTCTTTTACACTTGTTTCTTTTACACTTGCCCTTTGTTTTTTTATGAAAATTTTTCACTTGAATTTTAGGTAGACAATTTTTAAAATGACGTAGAAATGCTAGTGATTTAAATTTGTCTTTGGATACATTTTGTTTAGATTAAGGCTTTGAGCTTTATATCATTTTTATTTGAGAAGCAGTGCATAGACTTTTCAATAAGGCAAACCTTTTAACAGGAAATTTTCAGTATTGTGCTTGTCACACACGACTGCAAAGTCAACGGTTTAATAACTTAACAAACTGTAAGCATCAAATATATTTTTTAATGTCACACTGTACTTTATTACATCTTATAAATTAATGTATAATCTCTTTTTACAACTACAAAATATTCACTACATATGCATTGAAAAAGCAAATGCAAGAAATTTAGGAGTAACTGAGATGGTCAACAAAAAGTCATTTGAATGAAAGGTCACTGCAATAGTATTGTTATAGATTTAAAATTTTTATTTCCATCAATTCATTTTATGCTGCAAAAATGTTTAGATAGTTACTACTTTTAGAATTTTAATAATTTGGCAGAATCACCCAATTACCAAAAATCATGTCATAATTATAATCAACAGTGTAATAAAGAATAGTTTAAACATTTTTTAGGTAACTTTTAAAACTTACCTTCACATTTATCTTTGTTAGTAATTGATTCTACAATTTTTTTGTACTCATCAGTTTCTATACTTAATTTCTTTTCATTTGAAGACTTTTTTTGAGCAACATCATCTTCATCAGGTTGATTTTTTTCTCCAGTTTCTTTATCTGAATTGCAAATTTTCAAAATGTCTGATGACACTGTGTTATTTTGATCTTGTTCAGCTTGCTGTAGAAAAGTTATTAAAGAATGAAATGTTTAAGGAGGTAAATAATTCAATACAATTCATATCAACACAACATTTGATAACGAAGCATAGCTATCAATTACTGATGCTCAAGATTTGGAAAGCATACGAGTTGAGATGAAAAATTTAAAGCAATCACAGCACAAATTGTAACTAGTTGGAAAGTAGGGGAACTAATCAGTGCTTTGAGCAGTGTCACAGGATGAATCTGATAAGGTCTAAACTTTCTCCGCAAAGAAAAAGTTCACAATGAAATATACTGATGCTTGGACAACAGATAATTTTTATAGATTCTCTTCAAAAAAAAAAAAAAAGTTCAAGACTGGTCAAGTTTTTTCAGCAATTAATGCAAAATACAGAAAAAAAAATAAAGAAAAACATATTTAAAAATTGAAAATCTAATAAGGGAAAATTGAATCAAGTAAAGAAAAATAAATTTAACTATTTGAGAAAAAGTAACAATTAAATTGGGAACAATTTGTTTCACTTAAAAAAAAAAACTTAACAGTCCATTCGTAAAAGGCAAAGAAACTAAATGAAAATTGTCAACATGTCTAACTCTGCTCAGTCAACAAAAGCAATCTTTACCTACTATAAGAGAAACAAATTTCGAATTGAAAATTAATCTGTTTTCATGAGAAAAATTCGTACTTTTTAAAATGGTAAACCATAAAGGAATAAAAGCAGAAAAAAATATATAAAACAGTAGAAATTATTCTTTTAAAAAAGCGTACTTAACATTTCTACACCCTAATTAAATTATGCAAATCATTAATTCCCTCTCCCCACACATAAAAATATACATTTTAAAACATAATACATACTTTATCTTTGATGTAATTTTTTAAACCAATCTGTTGCAGATGAAAAGCAGCTAACTTTATAAACATCATGTAGCGAGCACTAAAAAAAAAAGAAAAAAACATTACTTTTTCAATTGATAATGAAATATTTTCTATATGTGTCATGATATGCATTGAGTTACAAAAAAACTTTTGAAATAGGAAAGGGCGAGGAAGGCATTTGGGTATACTTAGAAAAACATGGGTGCAAGTTTGGCCATGCTTCCAAATATTTCAGACCCCCCCCACACACACATGAGTGCTCAAGGGGGGAAAAACAATTACTTATTGATTTTACTGTGTCAAAACTGGGGGTTTAGTACTCATTTTATTTTTTGTAGTAAGATCATAGTTTTAAGTATATACACGCAAAAATGGGGGGGAGGGGGATTTTCGAAATTTGAGTTCTAAAAACCTCATTTTAGACGATCTTTGGTGATATCAGAATATGTTGTGGCTTATCTAAAGATTAGGTAAATGTAGGTACTCTTCCCGCACAGTCTTTGAAAATTGAAGTTATGAAATCGAAATTTTAGACGATCTCTGATAGAGATGAGTTCGTGCTCACTTTTGAAGGCCCGAGTCCGAGAATTTTTAATCCGTGCCCGCCCGAGCCCGAGTGATATTGTCTTGTTTTGAGCCCGAGCCCGAGTGTATCAAACATCAATATATATTTTTAATTTCCACTTGGGATGCACTGCCATATGGTATATCGTAATAGCAATCTCAAATATATTATAAGTGGGTGCTATCTTTTTGAATTATTATTATTATTATTGCTGCCATTAAGAAAAACTGTTCTCACGCTCTTTAAGTACCCCAATATTTTATTTCGTGAACGTTGTATTTGTATAAAAACTGTCTATCTTAATATGAGATCGAGCCCGAGCCCGAAAGCTGCTTGAAGTTAAAGGGCCCGAGTACGTCTCGGGCTCGGGCCGAGCCCGGCTCATCTCTAATCTCCGATAATGTTAAGAGAGGAAGGTTCCGAAGTAGTATTGTCGGAAGTTTTTCTAGATTACAGCTGTACTAACAAAATTATAGTACATATTTGATAACGTCAGAAGAATGGAGTGTTCAGGGACTTTCTCACTCCTTAAAATTGCAGTTTTAAAAATAGTTTTAAACTTTTTAGTGCTGTTATGAGAGAGGAGATTCGAAGGCACTCGCCCAAATTTTTTTCGAAAATGATGTCTTAAAAAGCGATTGCAGGATACATCTGGTAACGTTGGGGAAAGGAATGAGGTTCAGAAACGTATCCTCAGGGATTGAAAAAAAGGTCCAAAATTAAAATTTAGTTTTTCGATAATATTAGAGTGAGGGTTTTATTTAATTATTTTTTGGGGGGGTGGGATTAAATTCTTGAAATTGGTTCAAATTTTATTGAAAAAGCACAAAATTAAGAATGATAGAAAAGAATGAATGCAAAGGGTTGATTCAAATATTACGTACGCAAATATGACATTTAACTATGATCACCAAAATTTTGGTTCAAAAATGATGAAAAAAATTCATGAGTTTTGGTAACTCGCATTTCCCGACTAATACATAATTTTACTGCCTAAATTCCTAAATTTCGATTGTCATCTGAAATATATGTGATAAATTTTCCGGGGGGGGGGGATATTTATGCTCCAGCTTAACTCAACTCGGATGAAATTTCCGAAGGGGCGTGGCAAAATGACGATCGTGTAAGTCTTCTGTTGTGGAACATGAAACATAAGATTTGTAAAAAATAATGGCAAGCACAAAATTAGAGATATTCATGTGGTAGAATCACACAGAAAACCAAAGTGGGACACCGTTACTGATACGGATGCAATCTGATTTCGAAATGCGTAAAAAATCGAGACTGACGGGTAAAGGCGTGAAAAACAACCGAAATGTTAACTTTACGCCAAACCTGTAAACATTGACAAGTTTAAGGGTGTTTTAGAGAAATCCACATTTATGTTTCGTTTATTTTTATGTCTTTGGGGAAAAAAACTGAAGGAATAAGATCGACTTTTTTTCCGTCCCGATATCAGTCTGGGTGATTTCGTCAAGACGGAAATCCGTCCTGAGACGGAAGGTCTTGCACCCATGGGAAAAGTGCAGACAATATGAATTACCACCTAAAATTTGTGAGCTAGATTCAACAAATATACAGCTGAAAATATATTCTTTAAATATCAGATTGAGCTACAAGATGACCGATGTAAAAGAAGCTAACGAGTTTGAGAATGTTATGATTTCCCATTATGAAGCTGAAAATGAGCTAGAAACTTAGCATTGAGATACGTAGAAGCAAGAAGGTGAAAATGTGACCAATATGTGTATGAGATGTTGGGACACAATATTGTTTCCTCATCGAGAATAACATCACTTCAGACACAAATATTTTCACTCCAAAAGATTGTTTACGGAAAATAAAGGAAAAATTATTTTCCCAAATTCTTAAGCAGCTTCTTTCATCTGGTAAGGTTTAAATTTATGCTGAAATTGCTCTTGCTATTTTTTATTTTTTTTCAAAGTAGGCTTAGAAAATGAACTTTATTAGCGCAGGAACAGTTCTACTTGTCACGAACATCAAATAAAAATCAGTCATTAAATAATAAAACATATCCAAGGACAGAGCTTTTGACACATTTAAATGAGAATTATTTAATGGCTTAGTTTATTTGCTTATTATTATTTTATTTTAATGTAAAGTTTAATGTTGTGTAACACATTGACTGCTAAGCTAAGCAAAATTCGCAGCACATGAGCTAGGCTACAAACAGCATATATGTCAGCCAGTTATGATTTACCTCTGGTACCTCCTCAGAAGATAAATATCCATATATCAATGTCAGTGTACCATACATACATACATTCAAATCTGTACAAAAATGGCAAATCTATCACCTACGCGCTAACGCAAAGTTGATTCTGTCAGCTAAAATGACACACTAAATTATCTTGTACTTGGACAGTCAGCGTGCTAATTCATCACTTAGTTTGAAAATTAACCAACAAACTTTAAATTTCAGAAACAATGATTTTAACAACATTTGATGAGCAAATAAGTACTTAGCTACTTTGGCAATTTCTTTGAAAATAAGCCAAAGTCATGATACTCTAAATTGGATGACAGAAATGAAATGACTTAGAGGACGTTATAAAATGAACAATATGATTTGAAAAAATATTACTTTTAACTCAAGACTGCCAAGTTTTATATCGAGATGAAATGTTTGTGCCCATATAAAGTAAAACCTCCAAATAACGGACAGACAAGGGAGCGGAAGTTTTGGCCGTTATTGGGAGGTGTCTGCTATTAGGATTTCACTATATCAGATTTTACCAATAAATTTAATAATTGTAAATTATGAAAAAAAAAAATGCTACTTACTCAACAAAAGCATCAATTAGCTCCTGTCTTAGACAGCAAAGTTTATGTCGATGATCCCTTGGAAAACCTGCAGCTTTAGCATCCTTAGAGGTTTCTTCATTTTCAACTAAAAGAAGAAAATACAAAATTACGGAGGCGATATTAAACCATTTTTTTGTGGATAGGATAAATATAAATTTGAATTTAGAACATTACACCAACACAAAAAATAATTTTGATTAAATTCTATTGAACCATATACTATATATACCCTGTGTAATGAGGAGGCGGCGTTATATTTTTATAATTTTTTTAAAAGTGAAATTAATTTCGCCCTCTCCACACTTTTCTCTGATGGTTGTCATAGTTACGGCGCTATGGACTTTTCTCCCACTTAGCTTTAGCAACAATGGTTAAATGCAAACAATTGAAATTGTTTTGTGCATAAACTATTATTCAATTAACGTTAAAAGAATACTTTTTGAAGTTTTTATACAACAAATACGCATGATCGTAGGTCTTGCTAAAACAAACTTTTTAGCACTAGATTTGTTATAAATGTTTAGAAATAACTGAGATATGGGGACATAATAAAAATCATAAGCCTAATTTGATAAACATAAAATAAATAAAATGCCTCAACAGCAGTGTATGAAAAAACAGAGTGAAACTTGTCTTTCAAGCGGTTTCCATGGAGACGATGCAAAATTTCTAAAACTGATATGTCTATTTTAAAGTAACCAAGTATAACCAGTTTACTCTCTCGTTCAAAGAAAAACCAGAAGGACTACAATAAATTTAATATTTAGAGTGGAAAAAGCACATAAGTTTAAATCAAAAATGTGCTTCCAATCAACGTTCAAATGCAGTTATTTCCTTACGACTTCAAGGTGGAGAATAACAGGAAAGAACTGCAAAACCAGGAATTAACTGAAAAAGTTAAGACGCTGCACATAGATTGTTTTTTACGTGAAGGAAAAGAAGAAACTACATCCTTAAAATAAATTTTGAACTTAAATTTATAAGAACTGCACGAGTGAAGAAATAAACTGAAAGAAAAAAGTTTTTGCCTGGGCTTGCCTTCCAGTCTGATATGCAACTCCTTCAACTGAATTTGCCGGAACTAACCCGTAAAATAAAGACTAGCACTTTGCTACATGTTCCTGATGGTACATCCCAGATGAGTTGCAATACATATACAAATGCGGCAACCAGCAGGAGGCTCTCGGCTGGCTAATTCATGGGCCCAGCTACCCTGCCAATAAATAGTGCCCAATGAAGATCAATGGTCCTTTTAAAGCTATCTACAGCTCTCTAGAGGGCCTTCTAATGCTTTAACTGATTGTTTTTAGAGAAAAAAAAGAAGGCGCATTTAAGAATCAAATCTATTAGTGTTAAATTTTTTTTAATTCAATAAAAATATCAAAATCTGTTTTATACTTTTTATAATTAATTTTAAAATGATAATATTTGAGTGTGACTGTCTAAATGACAAATGTGAAACTCATCTATGACAGAATATGGAATAAATAAAATAAAAATAATGGTTAACACAAAATTCGCTGGCAGAATCACATTTTTAATAAAAATGGACAACATTTTTACAGAGACTGATGGAATCTTATTTTACAATGAGAAACAAATCACAACTGATGCACAAAAAAAAAATAAATAAATAAAATGTGCAAATTTTATATTAAATCTGTAAAAGCTGTCAAGTATGGGGAAAAAAGATTAGTTTCTCCTCTTATTTTTATGGACTTTTCAAGGATCTATCAGAAAAATCCAGAATTTTTTTTACAAATACAAATGCGACGACCAGCAACAGGCTCTGGGCTCAATGACCCATCAAAAATTCAAGTACTTTTTCAAGACCTCTAACCGGCAAAATAAAATTCAAGGAGTTTTCAAGGACAGTGGGAGCCCTCTACTGAGCACAAAGGATTATTACACTCTGTTTCTTTAAAATAGGCGTATGAAGCTTAGAAATTTTGCGTAGCCTCCATGGAAACTGTATGAAAGAAAACAGCTACACTCTTTTTTTATGCACTGCTGATGAGGCATTTCATTTCTTTTATGCTTATCAAATTAGGTTTACACTATTATTTATATCATCATTTCTCAGTTATTTCTAAACAGTTTCTAGCAAAAATCTAGGTGTACATAAATAGAGCACAAATTTATAAGAAAAATTTATTAACGGTGATTTCTCAATTGAATAATAGTTTACGCATGAAGCAATTTTAATTGTTTTCATTTAAACATTGTTGCAAGATCTAACTGGGAAAAAAGTGCTATAACAACCATAAGGAGAAAATGCGGAGAGTGGGAAATTAATTTGGCCCTTACACGAAAGATTTCGTTACACAGAGTATAGTGTTATACTATTTGGTTTACTTTGCATTTTAGTCTTTTGCATTCCAAAACCAGATTAGAACATAAATAAGCAAAAATAGATACCAAACTTTTATTTTGTAAAAATCTGTAGGTAGACTGTACTAACTGCAACAGCGTAACCATTTTTTATTAAGAAAGAAATTGTGAAATTTAACATTACATATAAGAACACTATAAGATGAGTTAATTTTGAAACAATTCCACTCTTTCAAGAATTTATCCATTATACAGAAAATTATAAAGAACAATTTTGTGTCATATACACAACACATAAGAATTTTAAACATATGCTACATCACTTATAAACCATTAAAAACAAATCTAAAAATTTAATAATACATACGAATTAAGAAATTTATATCTGGAGGAAAAGTTCTAAGTAGATCTAGGATGTAATGCCTTCCATCATTGCCAATGATTCCCTGTAATAAAAATTAACAGATGAGACTTTTTTCTGTTTTTAATTTTGAACATTAATGTTTAAAGTTTTAAAGAAACTGCAAGTTGTGAGGTCTGAAATTCTTGGCCGGCTAACAAGATGTAGAAGCTCGGGATGCAAAGTGGCAACCGGGCCTGCAAAAGGTCAAAAAGCAGCAACGATCTATGCTTTTCAACTGTACAAAAATGGAAAAGTTTTGTTTTTTTCTCTGCTATATACTGGCTGTGTAATACCTGAATATTTTTTTTCAATCCATGTATGTGAATGAAGTTAAAAGGTTGGTCAGTTTCCTTCATGGGTAGGCACTGCCTACCCATAACGGCACATCCCTGATATATATTTATATAATCACAACATACAAAAAGTAGAAGACCAAAAGCGAAAATTTGAAAAATCTATATATATGTATATATATATATATGTGTGTGTGTGTGTGTGTCTGTGCTATTGTGATGCATCAAAATTGGAGAACCTTGACTATGACTAATGATTCACAATAAATATTCTGTCTTTTGCTGATGCCTTTGGTATGCTTATGTTGACATTTATCAGATTTCAAATTTTAAGAGAAATACACGCACACCCACACATGTATAATATATAACATTAATGTTTATCCAACTATATTACACAGCAGTTAAACAAAAAGTTAAAATGATAATAGTGAAAAAAAAAGAAAAATCAAGCATTAATGAAAATAATTAATGCTTGATTTTTTTTTCACTCTTGTCAAAATAAAATGTAAATTTCATTTAAAAATTAAACTAGTAGCCAATAACTTCTGAAAGTAACAAAACTGTGTTTTAAAGTGTTTTACTCCTATCTCGTATTAAAAAAAAAAATAAATAAATAAAATTAAAACCTAGCTTTTAAAATATTCAGACTTATAAATTAAACAAAAAAGTGACTGATAAGTGGTGTCAATCATATAAACAGCACATTTGTGTAAATTCTTACTACCTTGCATTCTACAGAAGAACATAACTCCACTTCTTCATCTTTTTCATTCAAAACCCTAGGATATCAAATACAGATATTATAAAAGTTGAATTCATCACAAGTTTATGAGTCATTACTTTATCATAGAAATTAGTTTCAATATAAATATTATAGTGACATATACCATTTCTTTGATACCAACCACTATCTAAATTTTTTTGACATTGCAATCAAAGTACAGTAGTCTCGATAATTCGAGATTCCGCTTAATCTGAGGTGATTTATTCATTTTTTATGTTGCATTTCCTAGAAAGTTGAAAAATGATTTTTATTGAAATCTAGACACCTTTTGCTACTGTAAAAGTTACTTAACAACATACAGTAAGCAATAACAAGGGATTGGCAGGTTAATGCCAACAACAGACTCAAATTTGCATGAAATATTTATTTACCCCAAGATATGGATTAAGAGATGAGTTAGAGATAATAACTTGCAAAAATTAACAATGATTTGCTACAAAGAACATGCAAACAAAAGTTTTTGAATATCTGATTACAATACAAAAAAGGAGATGCATAGCTTGATGCTTCACAAGTTGCACATACAAGTGCCATGTTAGGTCAACATCAGTTACAATAGAGCAAATAGGGCGATTCAATTCTTAATTTAGTTAGTATTTCTAACAGACAGTTATATGATAGGAATATTGTACTTTTTTAATTTGCTTAATCTATAAAAATTGATTTCAACCAAATTTATGTACTTTCAAGCATTTCAAACACCCTTGAAAAATTTGTATTTGCCTCGAGAATACAATTGGAATTCAAGCTATGAACTATTAAAACACAAACCACATTCATTCATCTTAGAAGTCATCAAACAATAAATCGTAATCAGAATTGAGATTCAAGTTCTATAGTATGTATAAAATCACACAAAAACTCATTTATCTCAGTAGTGTCAATGAAGAAATTCAATCAAAAACAGTTTTGCCCTTTTGCAAAATTTGTATTTGAAATTGTTTAACATTGATGAGAGAAGTAAATTAGATGCTCAATACACTTTTTCCCCTACAAAGCAGTAATCATATCGAATTTAAAAATTTCAACCTTATAAATAATAAATTTGAGTCAATGACTTACATGTGAGGCAGAATTTTCAATGGCTGTCCAGCTTTATTGAGCTGCAGAGACAGGGAGAAAATTAGAATAAAAGAAAACATCAAAAATATGAAAGAATAAAGCAATTTATTTGTTATAAGTAGAAGCTTATATTCATCACAAAAAAGAAACTGATCAGCATCAGGATTAAGAGTTTTGAACACTCAAATATTCTGAATAATTAAGCTTGTATTTTATTATATAAATACTTTTATCTTTTAACAACACCACATTAAAAATAATTTTACGTAATCAGTAATAAACAGAACACAAAAACTAGTTTTTAATAATGATTTAAACAAAATTCTTATGTTTCCAATGAAAAATCAATTTTTAGATTAATTGGAAGAAGCTACAGATAATCATTCTAAAATTATTTGGGTAGTCAATGAAGTTTTTCTTTTAAGAGTTTACAAAAAAGTTATAAAGGAACATAACGAAATCTTAATATTACCATTTCTAAATATTTAGGATGAGTAAGAACAGTTTTTCCAAAATCAACTGATCCATAAACAACAGAATGTTCTTGCTCCCTTTCCAAAATACCTGAAACATTTAAAGATAATTATTTAAAAACTTAATATATGAAACAAAACAGAAAATATATTATACAGGAGAATGAATGAAAAATGGAACTTCAATCAAAAATTCTGGCTGGGTCCACTTTGGAGAATTTATAGTCATTACTGTTGAGATATTTGTTGTAACAGGTCTTGGTGGATTTTTATTTTATGGTCTTAATATTTCATATTTTTAATTAAGAGGCGATGTTATTTAGAAATCAGGTTTGATACATTCATGCCTCAAATGCTTTTCTGAGGAAATTGGAAGTTTGTTTATTTAACTTTCAATAAAATCACGTAAAGCAATACAACTCTTAAATTACTTCAAAAAAAAAAAATAAATAAATAAATAAATAAAAAAAAATCAACACAAACTCAACAGCAACATGCAATATTTCAAACAAAACAATTTACCAGGAATGATCGATTGAGCAGTGACTCGATATCCTCTATAATCAATGACTACTGTTCCCAAGGTATATAATCCGTCAATATCAACAGCATTATAAGCTTTCACTCCTTGAAGATCATTATTCTAAAATATAAAAAAACATTTCTAATGCATGATACAAGAAGTGTCCGATAAAAAAAAAAAATGCAATGAAAATATTCAAATGCTAATTACAAATAAATACTAATGTATTAAATGTATTAACACTGACATTTTTATATAACTACGCAAAATTTGGTTTTAAAAGTACAAAGTTAAGCAAGTCCATTAAAAAAAAAGTACAGAAGCGAAAAGATAGCATTATTATAACTTCCATTGGTTTAGATATTTTTCACAGGATTCACACTACAATAGTTTATCAAACTAGTTGCTTTCGGGTAAGAATCTTTAAAGCAAAAATTTGCAGCAAAGAAGATTTCTTTGTGGATTGCAGTAACAGACTCTTGCGTATTTTTAAATGAAAATTACTTCAAAAATTGGTGTTGTTTCAGCTTAAACCATTAATGTATCTGCGCCCAAGTAGACAATGCTACTTGAATTAAAGCAGAAACTTATGTCTTTGATCCGCAGAGCAACACTGAGGTTAAAGTTCAGTTTAGCTCGGACTCTCATGCTTAATGGGAGCACCACTATCATGTTTTGTTAATTTTGATCCAAACCAGAAGCCGAACAACTTCTGATTCAGCAAACCAGGTTTTTACAGTTCGGAATGAGAACTTGGAAGATTTTATGACCATGACATACTTAACGTACCCCAGTCACCCATTAGCAAATATGAAGGATCATCAACAAGGGGTTGAATCCAGAGCCATCTAGTCACGAGTGCATGCCTTACCGATTAGGTCACTTTGGCCCTTTAAAAGCTGCATATTAATGTCATTACAAATTTAAATTTTAGTTTTTTGCTAATATTGAGAAATGAGCAATTTATCACGACTTTGGATGATTGTGGAATCATGGAATATGCAGTTAGCTGCTCAACAAAACAAATGGCTAACTTACTGCAACATGAGGGTGGGGAGGGGAGGTCTAGATAAAGGCAAGATGCACATTTAGGTTTTAGGCAACAATATAAAACTAATATGAGGATGAAAACTTAGTGAAGTAAAAAAGAAAAGATCTTGAGACCAGTTGTTTTGTGAAAATAATCACAATTTACCAAAAGATGGTATTTTCTTTGTCAGAAATAAAGTGAGACATTTGGGAATTTTGTAAAAGTAAAAAAGGAAAAAATACTTAAATGTCAGTAATTTAGCTTATAAGTGAAAAAAAAAAAAGTTAAAATACTGCTTTTTAAAACAACACTCGTTCAAAAACGGGAAATTATTTCTAAAAAGTTGATATTATTTGATATAATATCCAAAAGTTTAATGATAAAATATTAAATCTTTCAATTGAAAAAGGAAGAAATTTCTTTTCTCTTACTTCATATGATAAAATTAATCTTTCAATAGAAGTCAAATGCACTATAATATTAATTTCTTTATAATTCAATATTTATTAAAAGTGAACACTTCAACCAAAAGAAATATTTAATTTTAACTATGTTAACAATTGTAAATTCTCGTTTTACAATTGAAAAATAAACTTGATACATTTTTAAGTACTTACAGGAGCACTATATGCTGCTGCATCGCCACCAACTTCTTTATAATGATCACGAACATCAAACCCAAGGCTAAAGAATATGTTATTCCAGATAAACATTTGCATCCTGGGAAAAAGGAGAGTTTTAAAAATAAGCTTTCCATAAAGGTATATAAAAGTATTATATTACAAACAAATCTAAGGAGGTTCTTCTGCCTAAAATAGAAGTTTGGTTAAGACCCCATTTGACGTACACTGTTCAGTTTTGGTCTTATCTTGAGAAAGATACTAATTTATAGGAAAAAGTTCAAAGGGGGCTACAAGGATAGTAAATGAGCTATCTAATTTAGATTATGATTAAAGGCATAGAATGCTTAATATGCATAGTCTTGAACAAAGGAGAGTAAGAA
Source organism: Uloborus plumipes (assembly GCA_038373865.1). Lineage (NCBI taxonomy): Eukaryota > Metazoa > Arthropoda > Arachnida > Araneae > Uloboridae > Uloborus > Uloborus plumipes. Next base: position 135,825 of record JAXGGA010001346.1, on the reverse strand, counting down.
GGAACATGATTCAGTGGGTTAAATTTATCAAAATGAAAGATGCTACGGAGTTAAATTTTGCATGGAAATCAAAGCAGGACAAGGGGGTCATTGTTTTAAACAGTAAGGCTAACACAAAAATTTGGAAAAATTACAATTTTATTAGTTTTATTTGGATCAGTTTATCAAAAGAGACGATAATGAGCAAGTAGATAGCTTCAAGAGGGCCATTAATCTTCATTGGAGATAATAAATTCACTAGGACCAGCCTAATTAAGCCCAGAACCAGTTGCTGGTTGTCACTTTTTTATTTGTATTTTTTCTTTCAATTTTAATTTTAGATCAACAACAACGATTTTTACATTCACGAAAAAAATCTTAGTTTGAACCCCACACTTCTTTTTACGTTTACTTACAGTTCATAATAAATGCCTTCAGTGTTAAAATAATGTCTTTGAGTGAGCAAGATAACAATTCAAACATTAACACACCAGTAGAGAGGTTTAAGAAAGTTTGATTTGTGGCCAGATTGAAGTAGGGCTTTATGGACCTGACGAGACAAACAATATTCATTTCCTTTTCTTAAAAAAAAAAAATAAATAAATAAAAAAATAAATAAATAAATAAATAAAAATAAAAAGAAAAAACAATCAAATTAAAATAATAATAATATATTCATGCAAAAGACAGTACTAAAATGAAACAGCTTTCATCCATCCTAACTAGGTTTATGTTCTTTGAATGTCCAAAAAAATGTAATGTGGGTTTCCAGAAACTCACTTTGTTTCTTCACCAGGATTTAGTGCCATTACATTTCCATCAACAACAGCCATTGCACCTCTGGTTGCAGCAGTAACAAAATCGCTATGCACTTTGAAAATAGCTCTCTCACGAATCAACCTTTCAGGCAAAGTCTTTCTGGGCAGTTCTCTAGTAGTTTGCAGTTCTTCATTCCAATCTCTAGTCTGACCAGGGATGTGTTCTTCATAACCAAGTTTTGCAGAAAAAGCTGTTGAAAATGCAAATCTTATTGTTTAGTTTTTGAAGGAAAGGGAAGTTATATCATAGACATGCAAAAAATAATTAATGTGCTTTAAGTTATTATGTTCTAAAAATCATACTAAATAACTTTCTTCTGAAATTATTTTTAACTATAAGTTAATAGGGAAAATAAATCTAATTTCACTAAGTTGAAAAAAGGAAGATGCTTTAATACAGAAAACAATACTAATTATATGTTGACAATCACATGTTAAATTGCATATTTGATGCAAAAATCAATTTTAAATACATTTAAAGGTACATACTAAATATCTAATCAGATTCACAATCTGATTTCTTTCAGTTGGAAAAGTTTACAACAAATGCGTTTTGTTAACTTGAGAAAACATGTTGCTGAAGTACTTATAAAAGTATTTTTAATAAAGTTGAATATTAGAAAAAACCTAAGCTTTTACTTAATTTAAACATATAAAAATTTTACCATTGTAAAAAAAAAAAAAAAACATAGTAAATGCTATAATCTAATTATCTTGCAAATGGAGTTTAAAGACTTTTGGAAGAAAACCAAATTCAAATAACATGTAGGACTAAATAAAATTTTAAACGAGCAAAAATATAATTACCATCCTCTGCTCGAATAGAATCAATCGAATGTTCTAAATTAGGAGCTGCCCATGTATAAATTTGATAAGGTGTTGCAACTCTCTCAAACGGATGCCGTTGCGTTCGTTTCTTTTGAATGATGGAAAAATTTCTTTTAAAAGTAGGGCTTACCTGCAATTTAAAATGATTTAAATATAAACATTGCAAGAAAATTGGATAAAGATTAAATTATAAAAAATTCAATTATTAAAGATTTAAAAGGAAATTTGTGATTGCTCCTGATTTAATTCAGTATAAGGAGATCCTTTAGGATTTTGTAAGATTTTCATACTTTTTGTATTCCTGAAAACTATTGTGTATTTTGTTAATTGAACTATTTTACTCTTCAAATCAACAAGTTAAAATAAAAAGGAATTTTTGAGAGGAAGGTTAATTTTTTTATAACATTTTTTTTCTTGCACTCAGCAAAATGGAGCACAGAAACTTTAGAAGAAAAAGCTAGCTGTTGAACAAAAAGTTAGAAATAGATTAACTGAAAAGCAAAGGTCTTGCATTGCTGTTTATTTACTAAGAGTTTGAAGCTAAGAATTTCAGTCAACTAACCAAAGAATTAAATTTGGGGTAGGATAGTGCATAAAAATAAAATATTAAAGGCTGAAATTTCTCATATTCACTCCTTGAATGTAGTTCAGGCAGAAGACTCCTGACTACAGAAAATTCTATCAAAACAAATTAATTTTATAATTTGGATATTTGTTGGAAAACACAAACAAGGTTGTAACACGCGAACAATACTGCTGCCTTTGCTCCCTTCTAAAATTGTGGCCCCTTCCAAAAATAAAAAATTGGAGGAGAGTCTCACCATCATTTAAAAAATTGAAGTTTAACCCTTATCGAAGCAACCTTAAAAAGAACAAATAACACAAAACTTGTAAAAAAACAATAGCTGTTTTTATTAACAAGTAGCTGCTTTGAAATGGCTTGCATCAATATCGGGCCAAAATCTAGTGAGATCAATTTCATTTTATATTGAAAAATTCATAGCACAAAAAAGCAAAGAATATTTTCTACTAGTATAGTAGAGTCTCCTATTAGTTGTAGTTACATTTTTTTAAACATAAAGCAATTATGTAAATACAATAAATTAATGAGAGTTTCAACATTTTACATTTTTTCTGAATTCCATTATTTTATTATTTCAACATGAAAAAAATCAGTATACTTAAGTTAAGTTAAGAAACATGAATACAAGTGTATTACATTAAAGGGCTTTTTTCTTAACCAAACTTTCAGGGTTAGTTCTACAAAAATTTTCAGAAAAAGAGAAATTACTGCTCACAAACATCAGCATGAAATCTAACATTAAATTCACTAGAATTGCAGTTTAAAAAATAAAGGGAAAATCACACGTACCCATTATACACATAATTAAAATAATAACAATAAAGATTGTACTGAAGAGCAAAGTGACATTTTCTTACTTGGCCAAGTAGGTCTACCAAAGAATGATAAACAAGTTTGGGATTGGCAGGTTTTGGATTAAATTCTTCATCTGTAGTTCTACAAAAACAAAAAATTATTGCTTCATATATTATGCAAATACTGGGTAACAATAAGTTCAAGCTTGTGCTGAAAGTAATTTTCACAATGTGCAAAACATTCTACAAAGAACAATTCCTTTCTAAACTAGTGAGACTTAAAAAAAGAGCCACCTCTGTTTACAACTAATTTTCTAGGGCACACTTAATATCAAAATTTTACTTTAGATAACATAACTAGACACAAATTAATATTTGATTAAAAACTTTTTTTAACAATTGAAAAAAAAATCCAACATTAAGGGCCCTGCTCCACATTGACGTAAAGCAGAAAAATAAAGCAGAAACATAAAACGTATTAAATGGTTTTCCTATGGAAAGGACCCGGATTTTCGGTTTCTGCCTTCGGTTTCAGTCGCGTTTTCTGCTGATGTGGAGCAAGGCCCTAAGTGAATGTGAAGTCATCAAACTTACTGGTTAATATAAAAGCCACGAGTTGATGCTGTAATATGAAGCCTCTTATCTTCCATAGTTACAACATAAAGGTACAACAAATCACCTGTAATCAAAAGCTGTAATGTATTTTATGGAGACGCTTACATTAAAAAAAAAGCAGGGGGAGTAATAAATAATAAATTTCATTTTTATCTTCATATTTTTAAATTATAGCAAAAAAGTTAATAAGGTTTTATTTCTGGATTCCCTGCACTATGCATTTAACAACTGCACTTTACACAGGGAATGATTTAGATACAATCATAGAGCAGCTACTAGTTAAGAAGGAGCAATCGCTATGATTTAATCAATGGGTGCAAGTGCAAAGAAATCTTAAAGTTGCAAGATTAACTTGATAGCCAAGATGAATTATTTGTCAAAGATAATGTTCAAAACAATAATTACTTTATAAAGATTTAAAAGTAGGAACTAACAGTTGACAGTTATCATTTGACATTTCTAGCTACTTCCATTTTGCATAACTATAAAAACAAATACATTTTATTATGCATAAAAAGAAAATTTAAATGTTAGTTCCGAAAATTTCCTTACTTAAAAAAACCTACAAGGGATAACAATAAAATTTTAAACATCTTTACTATTTTAAATCTTCCATTGGGAATTACTAGTTAGAAAGTCCCGAATAATAAAATGATTACGCTGTAAGAGATTTCTTTATTTTATTCATAATTTGAGCATGCGTCAGGTCTCTACTGATGTTATTAAAATAGGGGTGATAGTAATGAGAGATCAGGGTGGGGGAATTAGGGGACTTTGTTTTATTTTGCTTCTGGTTGGATTCGTTTATTTGACATGTTGGTTTTGTTGATGCTTTTTTTTAAATTCATTCTCCGTCCTTATCGGTTCTAGGAAAATAAAATACTATCGGATTCAACAGAATTGCTGCCTGCAAAGATACGTTTTCTTAATAAAGCTATCACCCCTTTTTAAAATAGAACAGTTCAATGGTGCTAAACGCTGCTTTTGAGGTAGGACAACATGTTTCTCTTTTTAAAAAGCTTAACTCGCACAACAGAAAATTTTCCTGAAAGAAAACATTTAACATTTTAAAAAGTGTTACCACGAAGTTTCCTCAGTCCTGGAGGAGGATTCCAACCACTAACCGTGAGGACTTTCAAAGCAGGTAATACCTAAAAAATAATAGACATTAAACATTTGTGCTAAAAGCATAAAACTAACTAAAATGTATACATTTTTTCCTAATCCATAAAAATTGGCAAGTCTACAAATACATTTGAAGGGAAGCTTTCAGTATGCTGCAAATAAAATGTTGATGCGTAGAAATCTCAACACAGGTGGTTGTGAGAAACTAGCTAATTGTCGCCAAACTAGCAGTGGATTATGCCTCTATTTTTTGGTAACTGCTCTACACACTATGTTGCCAATTGAGGACATTACTTTTGTAATATCCACTTCTCAATTAAATTTTATCTTTATTAATTCAAAAAAAAAAGAAAAAGAAATAAAAAGGCAAGAGGGGGGGGGGACCCTACAGTTCAATGCAGGCTTGCCATCCTGAATCAACAAAAAAGTAAGAAAAACAAAACAATTAAGTAGGAGAAATATTTGTAATTTGGAACCAGATAAGACTGGTATAAAGCTTTGATATTTTTCAGATGAATTATGAAAAAACTAACCAACAAATTAGAATATTTATATTTTTAAGTACACAAATTTTAAAAATATTAAAAAAAATACTGTTCTATGCTTTTTTTAGTATAGCAAATCCTTTATAGAAGAAAACTTCTCTCTTGAGCCTCTTGACCATACTTATAACAGTCAAAGCTTGATGATTTTTTAGTTCCATAAAAAGCAGGAGAAATTATCTGGTCACAAGGGGGCATAAATTGATCATTAAAACAGGAGGTATATTTGGCAATGTTTAATTTTCTAGTATTCGAAAGTCCAACTATTGCTAAAAATTCGCTTATTTTCAACTTAAGTTTTTAATAAAAGAAAACTATTTTCACATAATTTATACATTAAAAACTAGTTACATAATTTCTAGTTTAAAGACAAGAAGTTCTGTCAAGAACTAAACGAGCCTACTTTCCCGTACATCGGCATCAGCATTCTAGCATCTGATCAATATCCTCTTGATTATCTGAGACTGAAAATTATGTTAAACATACCTTTTTAGCACTTAAAGCTGATTTCTAAAAGAAAAATATACCCCTCTCATCAGATGAAATAGACACGTAAAAAGTAAATAAATGAATAAATAAAGTTTTGTCGCACTTTTTAAAGAATGTAACTGTTCCAGTTCTTCAGTAGAAAAATTCCTCAATCATTTTCAAAAAAAAAAAAAAAATAATAAATAAATAAATAAATAAAATAAATAAATAAATAAAAGTGCAAAAATCATCAAAACATATTTTATCGAAGAAAGGAAAAAACAAAGAGAAAAAAAAAACTCGTCCGTTAATAAAATGTCTCTAATTTCATTTTTAATCCGTTGCCAGTTGTTAAATACACTGCTCGACATTGAAAATGCAACACCAAGAAGGAGTGGTCAGAAATTGATGAAATTTGGTAAGAAGACAGAGACAGCATGGAACAATAAGTGATATTTATTTCGAAATAAATAAGCAAAATTGTGAGCGAGGACAGCGTCGGCTCAGTAAGAAGTAGGACCACCGCGGACAGCAATGCACGAAGAAACACGTCTAGGCATGGAGTCAATAAGCCTGCGGATGGTGTCCTAAGGGATGGCACTCCATTCCCTTTCACCCATTTGCCACAGTTCGTCCTCTGAACGAGGCAGTGGCAGGTTCTGCAAACGGCGTCCAATCACGTCCCACACATGTGCGATTGGTGATAAGTCAGGAGAGTATGGTGGCCAGGAAAGCATCTGTACACCTCGTAGAGCATGTTGGCTGATTCGAGCGCTGTGAGGCTGGGCGTTATCCTGTTGAAAAATTGCATTTGGCAGACCCTTAAGGTAGGGGATTGCCACCGGCCGCAGTACATTATCTACATATCGTTGGGTCGTCATAGTGCCCCGAATACGAACTAGAGGTGATACGGAATTGTATGCAATAGCGCCCCAAACCATTATGCCACGTTGTCGTGCTGTGGGGCGTTCCACAGTTACTGCCGGATTCGATCTTTCTCCATGTCGACGCCACACACGTATGCGATGACTATCGCTGGACAAACAGAAGCGGGATTCATCTGAGAGCACTACGGTTTGCCATTCTGCCATCCGCGTCGTTCTGGTCCGGCACCATTCCAAGCGTTGGAGTCTGTGCTGTGAGGTCAATGGCAGTCTTCTTAGCGGGCGCCGTGATTGCAGGCCACGTGTAACCAGTCGACGGGAAATGGTTCTGGTCGACACAGGAACATCCAGGGTACCTTGCACGTGCTGCAGAATCGACGTACAAGTGACTTGCGGGTCCGCCACAGCTTGTCGGTGAATCCGTCGATCCAAGCGGTCTGACGTCACTCTGGCTGCACCTGCACCCCTCAACGTGGCTACATTTCCTCTTTCCAACCATCTCCGACGCAGCCAATGCACAGTGCTTGCATCCATGTGGGTATCAGCTGCAATTTGACGTATGAACCAACCTCCCCTTCTCAGTCCGATCACCATACCTCTTGTAAAATCGTCTATATGCTGGAAGTGTCTTCGTTGAGGACGGCGTGGCATTTCCTACTATCACACATATCCTTCGAGAAAAAAACCAAATTTCTCCGATAATTAGTCTGGCAGAAAAACCAACATGAACATAGCCCACTTTTCAACTTCATTCTCTTATATTTTACTTCACGTGCGTCGGAGAGCTGCGCATTTCATATCATTTACATAACTCAGTGACTTGCGTCTACGGTAAAATTTACATGAATTTCTGACCACTCCTTCTTGGTATTGCATTTTCAATGTCGAGCAGTGTATAAATAAAGAATAAAACGCCCTCGTGAATGAAAATTTTTTGTTACAAAACAAAAAAATCGTCTGCCAATAATAATAATAGTAATAGTAATAATAATAAAATAAAATAAAACTAATGAATAAATAAACAAAAATTCGTCTGCACAGTCAGTCTTTTTTTTTTTTTGAGCCTGCATTTCCGCCATGTTTGCGGAGTCGGAGTCGAAATCAGAGTCCTCACAGAAGATTATTCAGAAAAGTACTTTACATACATTTTTTATCAAAACTGTTTTCTTACAAAGTTAGTTTGAAGAAAATCCGCCTTTAAGTTCAGAATCAACATTCAATTTAAATTTCCCAGTAGGCGCTCATGTTAAATTTTTTTCTGAACGGTTCATCATTGAACGAAAAATGGTTCAAATTGAAAAGTAAAATATGTGAATGAGTCTCTCCGAGATCTTTCGAACAAAAAATATTTATTCAATTCGGACAGTTCACTTAAAAGTTATTAGGTGGGAAAAGGTTGCTTGAACGGTTCAATGTTGAACCAAAAATGTTTAAATTGAACATTTAAATACGGTACTTGCTGAGATGCTTTGAACAAAAAAAGTTTTTAAATCGGACTGTTCACTCAAAAGTTATTAGGGGTGACAGCTAGTTTGAACGGTTCAATGTTGAACGAAAAATTGTTCAAATCAAAAATGTAGATACGGGAATGAAGTATCATTGAAAAGATCTTTCGAACAAAAAAAAGTCTGTTCAAATCGAACTGTTAACTAAAAAGTTAGTATCGCGGGACAGGTTGTTTCAACGGCTCAAAGTTGAACCAAAAATTGTTCAAATTGAAAAATCAAATATGGGAATGAGCTGTACTCGCCGAGATCTTTCCAACAAAAAAAAGTTTGTCAAAATCGGAATGTTCATTCAAAAGTCATTAGGGGGGGGACAGACAGACCGACCAACCGACCGACACACAAATTCCCCATCTCAATACCCTACTTTCAAATTTTTAATTTTTTGATATTCATTTTACCTTTTTATTTCTTTTTGGCTTTTTTTTCGGACTTGGCGATATTTTTTTAACTTAGCGATATTTTTTTGACTTGGCGATATTTTTTAGATGCATTAAGCCACTTTTAATACTTTTTTCGTCCTTCTTTTATTTTAACGGGAAAGTAGGCTAAAAAAGGATAGAGAGAGAAAGAGAAAAATAAAAAAAGGCTGTCCGTGTATTGCATGTAACTATCATCAGCTCGAAATTAAGAGTTTCTGATGATTGTTTTATAGAGTGATGATACAAACTGATTTACTAATCAAACAAGATACAAGATTAACTTTTTATACCTTTCAAAATTTTAAACAGCACTTGTTGGATTTTTAAATTAAAAATAGGTTTTGATTTTTTGCCTATGTTCTCTATTGGGTTATCACTTTTTTTAATGGTGAGAATTAAATACACCTCCCCCCCCCCCTTCTTTTAAAAATTCTCTAATCACAGAAAAAGTGCAGGCAACAATTTACAGCTTTGTACTATACCAATAAACCTTTGAGCAAAATGTCAGTTGACAACTAAAAGCTTTTATACAGAGCACGGATTGCACTTAAAATAAAAAAAAAAAAAAAACTGGCACAGAATAATTACTTTTGGATCTTTAGACTGAGGTTGCAATGGCAAAAGAGGCAATTCATTTAGACCAGGTAAGATGTAATCTAATGGTGTACAATCTACCGAGTCAGGTCGGCACTTTTTCTTCTCTGAAAGTAAATTAAAGTTGACATTAATGGATTAAAAACAAATATTTTTGCTGTTGCACATAGTAAATATGCTTAAAATTTAGTACTTAACATTTTTTTTTTTCAAATTAATTATTTTCTTAAATATAAATGCAGGCAACTGAATTGATTCAATATCAATTACTACATGAAATTGGCTAAATTATAACAACTAATTGGTATTTCATCATGGTTTCAAAAATAATTTATACAACATAACAAAAACTTAATTCCTATAACATTTGAGTTGAGGAGGAGACAAACAGAATTACTCAAATTGAACAAAAAAATTTAATTTTACAAATTTAAATCATTATCAACTTGCAACTAGACAAATGTAGATTTCTTTTTTTTTAACTATGATCTCCTTTTATAGATTTCTAATTAACTGCAAACAGCCAGAATCATTTTTTTTTAAACTGGCCAAATAATGACCTTTAAAATTCATTTCCTGTTACATTGCTAAAATTGAATATTGAGAAAGAAGAGATATCTTTTGAAAGATGAAACAGTTAATTTAAACCTATGCTCATAAATTTTGAACATGAACGTTTTCATAACTTACATGGGTCATCAAAAACAAAGCTTTTTCTTATGCCAGACATAATTTTAAAATGTTGTTGCAATAAAAAAAAAAGATCCAAGTTTAACTAACTTTTAATTGTAACCTTAAAACCTAATATTACAACAAATATTTTTTTCACTGATTATACATCCTAGTACAAGAGAAATATTAGAAAGTGGAAAAATATATGTTCAAGTCAGTACTAAAAAATTTGAAAATTAAAATATAAATCAATGCTAACCATATTATATTACTAACAAGTGATTTTACAGAAATATATGATAATAACTGCTCCTAAATCTATTAAAATTTACAAATATTTGATGAGAACATGCAGGGAAAAATACAAGATCATAATTACTAAAACAATTTCTAATGGTTGTGTGGGAACAAATCTAATTATTCAATTATAACAAAGAAACTTAAAAAAACTACATACCTAGAATGTCTCCTTGAGTTATAACATTCAAAAAGGAAAAAGAGCTACACTCTGCACCATTATAGGCATCAGCAGTATCTAATGATTTCAACAAATCTCTTATGTGTCTTACATGAATCCTAGCTTCTCTAACAGTATAAGGTTCTAAAAATAAAATAAATTATATTATACAATGAATAAAATATAATTTTAATGTTTGAAAATCACAGTAGGTGTAATAGATGGACACAAATAAAAGATTTCAAAATGATATTGAAATAAATTACTTTTTCTAATATTTGAGTGGTTTAAAAGTACGAAATCTACTATTTTCAGAAAATCAGCACAACATCCATTTTGAAACTGACAGTTTCAAAAGACGATAACTGATTAATTTTTATCTTATACAGACACGTGACTAATACGGTGAAAAATAATGAAATTACATGGCTGTATGAACAAACCTGCATTATTAGTGCATTGCACTACATCTGCAAGCTACTTACGGGTTATTGTCTCTAAATAGCCAAGCATTTTAATTGGATGCATGGAATAATTTGGTAAATGTTAAATTTAGACCGCAACGCCCCTTCATTTTTTCTGCATAAAGTATTGCTCTCAAAAAATACTGAATTCAGTAAAAATACTGAAAAATCACATGTCTACTTATAGTAATAACTACGGCCCAATATTTCACTTAGACATTAATTTGAAATCTAATCAAGTTTACAGCAGAATCTCTCAATAAAGATCACAACAGAACTGGATATCCCTTCCCTTAAATAAATTTATCTCCTCTTTGAAATTTGGGAGAGGCTAATGAGGATATGCAGGAATATGAGTTTGATGCATGCAATGTAGTGGTTTATGAGAATTTTTTGTTAAATGTATGTATTACCATTAAATAATAAATACTGAAGAAAGTTTTTTGTATGTACTTGACAAAATTCATAATTATTAGACAGTAGATACTTTTTCAACCAAAATAGCAGTGTGAATAACGTAACATTTTTGCAACCATGAAAATTAATGCTTATGTTGTGAGGCAAAAATTTCTCAAAGTTAAGCACGTGTTAAAAATTTGAATGATATATTTGAAAACTGTGTAAAGTTGGCTTTTAAAAACATAAAGCACATTTATTAAATCTTAATTTTTTTAGCCTTAAGTGTCACTTTTACTCAAGATGGAGTGTGACTAACGTAACCATTGAATAATAAGCAGTATAGACACAATACAAACTATTTATCATGGCTAATCTCAGTGATAATTACAATAATTTTTCAATTTTTTAAACTTCTTATGTTGTATGATTTTTATTTATGTATTTATTCATTTATTTTTTGATACTTTTTTCACTTCCGTATTCTTTTTTCTTCGGCTGAGGTTGACATTTTCATGGAATGACCCATTGGTAATAAACTTAAATAAATTAAATTGTGGGGAAATGCAGGCTAGAATTTTAGAATACAGATGCTTCTTTGTACATGCTAATGCCAAACCTTCATCAGTTAATTGTTTGACAAAATGATCTAGAATATTACCATAAATTCAATATTTTTTATTCATTTATGCATTTTTTGTTATTTTACCTGGTGCGTATCAAAACCGAGTGTCTTTTAATCAGAGGTAAATACACGGAACAAAGGCATTACATGTACTATTCATAGATATACTCTTCAAAGAACTACAACATCCCCCCCCCCAGCCCTACGGGCCTTTTAAAAATATTTTAATCTAAACACAGTATACAATTCAAAATTCTTTCATTAAAGTTTTGTACTATAGTTTATGCTTAGGCTAGGAAGATCCATACAACTTCAGAAATAAAATTCCTTTGTTCTACTTAATTTGAAAGTACAAAGATATAAAATATTACTAGAGATATATTTTGCATAATATTATGAAATTGTTTCTAAAATCTTACATACTTCCTGACACTTAGCTTTCTCAAACCAAATTTTATAGGTTCACCACAGACCTGTCATTTAGGCGATCAGAGGCAGAGGGGGGATTCAATCAGTGGTGGCTCGTGCCTTAATTTAGTGGGTGGGCCCGCAATTATATGTTTGCCCAGTAATGCTTACACAGATAAAATGAACGAAACAGTTAGTAAACCGATGCTGCGCAATGTAAAATAATATTTTATCCAATTAGTACAAACTTACATTGCAAAATTATCTCATTTGATTTGATACATAGTTTTTATATTTTAAATACTACACCAGTCTTAAGTGATCAATGTAATAATAAATGCAGTATTTTGCCCAGACGATCGACTTTCTATATACATCACTAACTTTAAGCATTTTAGCTCTCATAATTTTCCCATTTTTAGACAGTGAAAATATTTATCACATCAAAAGTGTCACGCCTCAAGAAAGGCGGAACAACTCTTCAAACATTACGAGACTATACTGTGCAAGTCAAAAACAAGGTCTTCACACAAAAATTTTGAGAAAATTTTCCTGTTCCAAAAGCGTAAATTAATATCTAAAATATGCATGGATTGTATTAAATAGATGAGGGTGGGGGTAATGCGAAACTGGCTATCTCTATGCCTGTTAGAAATAGGTGTTGAAAATGAAAAAAGAAACACACACAAAAAAAAAAAAAAGATCAAATGTTTTAAAAGGATTAAAAAAAAAAAGAAAAAAAAAGAAAAAAAAAATGAGAACCGTGAAGTGAAAATAGGATAGAGTTTTCTTCCTAATACAGGGGCCAGACATTCTCTGCCCATGTACAGTAACGAAACACTTCCCTCTCTTTCCCTCTCCACCACTTTGGTTGGGGACAAAGGAAAATCTTGGGCATGAGGAGAAAGTGCCCTCTCGGCAGAAATTACAAGGGGTGTAATCACTTACCGATCTTCTTAACCCAGCCATTGCGATTGGCTAAAAGCGGAGGTGCGCCTTGAGCCGCCGTGAGCCAAGGCGAGTTGGCCCACTTTCGTTCTTACAGCTGTGCAAAGAGCTAAAATTGATGGAATTTGAAAGCTTTCTTTTGCTGTATTAGCGATGTTCGGGGGGGGGGGGTGATGAAGGTTGAAAATATGTTTTGTGCCCCATGTTTTTTTACTTCCTTTTAAGTAGTAAAGGAAGTATTGTTATCGCGAAAAAAAATCACTCAAATTTGAGTCTAAATTTTGATTTTGCTCACCCCCGAATGAATGTTCAGTAGTTTTTTCGACCTGTCAGCACGTGCATATGTACCTACCAACATATAAAGTAGCCGAAAAATTCTTTTCAACCACCCCCGAGTTAATTACGACGAGTTTTCTCGTGACGTCTGTATGTACGTATGTGCGGATGTATGAGCGTATGTGGCTCGCATAACTCAAAAACTATATACCGTAGAAACTTCTAGCTTGGTATGTAGGCTCTGAGTATGGTCTAGTTGTGCACCTCCCCTTGTGGTTGCATTTGAATGTTCCCAAGGGGGTGTTTTACCCCTTTTTTGGGGTAAATCAGTGTTAATTTCAATGCAGACTCAAGTGATATGAATTGGCGCGACCACTTGGCGATACGTCGGCAAGCTTTTGGTCGCCAAGTGTTTGATGCCAACTTGGCGACAAATTTGGCGAAAAAAATTTTTTTTTTGAATTTGGGTTCAACTTGGCGCTATTGGCGATATTTTGCGAAAAATTCACTGAATGATATTAAAATCAGCAAATATTTAGAAAATTAACCATTGTTAAATATTTTTTGCATTATCTCGTGGCAGATTAGGGGAGTAAATATTTGAATTGTTACCTTGCTCACTCCAAGCACTTTTTTTGACACTTAAGGCAACTAGTAAGAAATTTACACGTAAAAGGAAGTAGTGTGGGGCCCATACCAGATTTTTTTTTTTTTTGAACTGAAATGCAAAATGATTTATTTTAACTGTTTTTTTCTTACAATTTTTCTGGGTGGGCCCGGCCCATAGTGAGGAGCCGCCCCTGGATTCAATTGCACTCCCTAGATTTGGGATATTAATGTATTTACATAACATATAAGCTATTTTTTAGTGTAATTTACATAAGTATATGCCCCTCCCCCCACCCAGAAAAATTAAAAATGGCAAGCCCGGTAAATCTGATATAAAAAGTCAAAATTTACCTTCAACAACTTTAATAACTGAGCCATCTTTCAATCCTTCAATGGTTTTCAATTCAACAAAATTATCCATTGTAACACCATCTAGTTGAAGAGAGAAGCAAGTTCTGTGGCATGTTTCTTCACGATCCATCAACATTTGATGAATTTCTTGTACCAATTCTGTTGAACTAACCTAAAATAAAATTATTCAGAAAACTATTTAACATAAAAAAAAAAAAAACTTTAACATAAAATTAACTTCTGAATAGAAACATTTCTCTAGAAATATCTCACAGAAAATGTTCTTCACATCATTAACTTACTTGCATTGAAAGTTTTACAATGCAATAAAATTTTTTAGAGACAAATAATTGATCATGCAAATTTAAATTTATCATCTTTGTTTCATTTCATTCTGAGCTTTATCACAGTTAAAAATTTAACTTTTATTTCTAAATCAATAACATTAAAACTACTACCACATCAAAAAGAAATGTTACAATGTTTAATTGCATATTTGATGGTCCGTGTGTTTTGTACCTTTTCCATTTTTTTTCCCTTTAATCTTTTTTCTGAGCAGCCCCCCTGATTGAAAAAAAATCTTTCCTTTTTTCGCTTTATCTTTCGCCCAATCTAATCCTTTGTTGTATCTGTTTTGTATCAGTGAGAAAGCTTTTGTAATCTATTTGCATTTCTATTAGTTCTTTATTGATTTTTAATTTTTTCACTAGTTCAGTTAATCCAGTATTTTTATTTTTTAAGTTGTTTATTGTTCTGACGTTACTTTTGTGGGTATGCTCTCTTTCGCATTGAAAAAAAGGTTCCTTGTAACCCTAAAACACTTGTAGAGATTACTAGACTAGTCAAGACAATTCTGTACCTCAGAACCAGACTAACGTAAGTCCATTTTCGTCATTTTTTGGTAGAGGGGAAAAACGATTGTCGAATACATCGTTTTTCCCCTCTACTGAAAAATGACGAAAATGGACTTACGTTAGTCTGGTTCTGAGGTACAGAATTTTAAAATGAAAAGTTTAGCTTGACACTCTACAGAGTATGCTATTTCTAGCACTTTAAAAAAATCTGTGATCATAAATGGCTCCTAATAAACTAGCATTTGTACAAATGACATGTGCCTATCACCCCCCTAATTTTATGGGTATTTTACTAGCTCATAAAAGGGATCAGCTGTCATCTCATGCCAGCTGATCTGCAAATTATATGGTTTAGACTTGGTAAGTTATTTATCTTTCGCCCAATCAAGAGGCAGCAAGATTAAGAACTGCTTTTGTCTAAATTAGTTATTTTCCTGGACTCCTCCCATCCACTGCATTTATTTTATCAAGATCAGTATATTGTTTTAAGTCATTTTTATTTTGAACCAATGATGTATTTTATATGTATCTTTTCTCTTCAATTTATTGCACTTTTTGAAGTACACTTGCTAAGACCTCCAACAGTAGATAAGGCATCAAAGCCAGGAAAAAAAAAAAAAAAAAAAATTGGACTAAAATAGTTTCTTTCTAGTACATATTTACTTTTGAATTTTCATTAAAACAAAACATAAATGTATTGAAGAGGAGACAAATATATGATTAGGCATGTCATTAAAGCCAGAAAGAAAAAAAATCTGTATAAAGTCCTGGTTTTCATTATTAAAAAAGGTATAAGTTCATGGAATAAAAGGTGTGCATGTTTACTAATTTGATCTTACTGTGCTATGAGTGAAGGAAAGGTAATTTACTTCTTTTTTTTTAAATATTACCAAAAAGTTGGCCATTAATTTTTAAGGGGTCTAAAATGTCATTTTAAGAAAAGGAAAGATGCATTTTTCTTTGCACAGAAGTAAAAGTAATTGAAAAAATGCCTCACAGGTAACATTTTTTTTTCGGGGGGGGGGGGGTCAAAAAGTGCTAGAAATAGCATAATCAGTGGATTTGTGTCCACTAAACTTTTCATTTTAAAGTTATCTTGACTACTTTCGTTGATGGACTTATAAGTCATATCATGTCAGCTACATTAAACAGTATGCCAAGATATTAAAATTTTAAATCCAATATTTTACAAAAGGGAAGAAATTATAAACCCAACATAATACTTTATTGACAGAGTAGGTTTTTCTTTAATTGTTATAGTAATTCGTATGATCTAGTAATCTGTATGAGTTAATTGCTTTATGCCAAGTATTAAATTTCATGAATATCTTATTTCCAGAATTCTTCCAATTTAAACTATTTCAACTGAAAAAAAACATCTTTAACATTAATTTATATGAGTTTGAGTTGAATATTCAACATACTTCAATCTTAAATTTTTGTTGTAGTAAATCACAATTCTGATTTTAAATAACAGAAAGAGCTTGTTTGTAGGATGTTTTACGTTTTTTTTTTCTAGAATAAGGGGGGAGGGGGGGGGTAGAATCCCTCAAATACCCAGAATTATTGTTATGGGATAAATTAGAGTACATATTCATGATCATGTAAAAAAAAATGATGACTTTTAAGGAGGACCCTCATGTTGAAATTTAAAATTTTGACAAAGCCTTTTTTTGACAAAAAAAAAAAAAAAATTCAAAATTTTCAATTTTGAAATTTTTTTTTTTTTAAATCATATAGACTAAGACTATTTTAATATTTTTTATTTACATGCTCAAAGTCTTCACATTTTCTGTAAGAAATTTTAAAAAGATTAAACCATTAGTTACCAGGAACAATTTTTTTTTTCATTAACAACATCAGCTCAGTTTATGCGTCTCGAGAATGACAAAAAATGTAAAATCTCAAAGTTTCAACAGGCTATAAAATCAAAACGCATCGAGATAGAAAGAAAAAAGTTTCGGGGGTTGCTTATGAATACAAAGGAAGGAAGTATACCAAGTTTCATC
This sequence comes from Uloborus plumipes, assembly GCA_038373865.1. Classification (NCBI taxonomy): domain Eukaryota; kingdom Metazoa; phylum Arthropoda; class Arachnida; order Araneae; family Uloboridae; genus Uloborus; species Uloborus plumipes. The sequence goes on along the minus strand of JAXGGA010001346.1, from coordinate 118,599 downwards.
AAAATCCGAGATGGTGGGTGTTAAAATCCCATTTTTGTGGTTGATTTGACGTGGAATGACCAACGTATCAATCTTTTTAAAATTAATTTATCAACAGAATACAAAAACAATCTTTCATTGATGGACTTATAAGTCATATCATGTCAGCTACATTGAACAATATGCCAAGATATTAAAATTTTAAATCCAATATTTTGCAAAAGGGGAGAAATTATAAACCCAACAGAATACTTTGTTGACAGAGTAGGTTTTTCTTTGATTGTTCAATAGAAACAGACACAAAACTTAAAACCATGTTTGTAAACATGTAAAATAGGGCACTTATATAGATGAAGTTCCTTAAAAATCTGAAAATTTCAATCACATTTTAAAACCCCCTCCTACCAATACAGAAAAACTTGAGCATGGCTGGGGAAACAGGACAAAAATCTACTTTTTGTATGTATTAACATAAATGATAAACTACTTTTTCAAATTTTGAAATAGGTGTAATCCTATTACTTCATTTTAGCAACTTATGTTTGTATCTGCAAGTATAGTAGCAGTCCTACAACATTTTTTCAGGACTGCAGCACTGCTCGTGGTCATTTCACTCTAGAATCACCACTATTACAATATATACTCTATGATACAGAGTGGCAAAGAAAATAAGATTTCCAAGTAAAGCATAGTTTGATTTAAAAAAAAAGAAAAGCTACCTGTATATCAAATGGTTCAGCACCCGGTGCTTGTATTTTTACAACAAAGCCTGCATCATGGATAAAAACAAATTCTTGTTCTTTAGCAGCATCGTCAACTTCACTTTTCTTATCACTAGCTTTCTCTTCAACGATACTGAGTTTCTGATCCACAGAAGGAGACTCATCAATATCTTCTTCAATATACATTCCAAGTTTTTTAGGTTCCAAAGAATTACCACTTATGTTTGAGATTGTATTCTCACATAGTGCATAAGATGACAATGATGTGATGTTTAACGATTTTAGTTTTTCTGCGATATCTTCAAAGTTTTCGCTTTGGTTCACAGTACTGTGTCCATTTACTGTTTCACAAGAAGTTGCTGAAGGCATATCAGAATCTTTAACCATCATTCATGAAACAAATCTGTAAAAAATTGGAAAATAATGAGTACACTATTTTTCATTCTTTATTTTTTCAATTTTTAAATGGAGTTTTTGAAAAATGTTTTTCTACACTTTATGCATAGAGATGGTATCCTTTTTAAATTAAATAGCTAACAAATTTTTCCCTCCAGTATTCTTGAAAAAACATAAAAATCTTGGATTAAAAAAAAGTGTAAAAATATATAAACTTCAGCCTTTTCATTTGATAAATATTTTTGATCAAGGTTAGCATGGTTTTGGATGCTATGGTAAAAACCCTGGTCTAAACCGTCCTGACCAAAACTACAGTGAAGTTGTATTTTGTGAACAAGTATCAAAAAACAGAATAAAATCGAAATAAAAAAAATTTTATAAACTAAAAAAAGTTAGAACTTATTTATTGAATGTGAACATTCAAATATAAAATATAATTTATGCACCTTATTCTTATCTAGTTCTATCCATTCCATTCTACATTGGAGAGCATTTTCTTGAGTTATAAATATAACTGAAATAATTTACTTCGGCAGTTGCACAGATTTCTTTCATAACACGACCAACTCTTATATAAGGAAATTTCCAGTAGAGGTATCATTGGTCATTGGTGAATTTACTTTCTTACTTAAAATATTAGTATTAATTTTTTAATTTTAATATTAATTTTTCAGAGAAAAATATTGTTAAATATCTATTAATTTGAATTAATATTTATACTAATTCATTAAACATTGAAGTAAATACATATTGATTATATTAAATCCCCTTAGCTATAGCATACTTTTGGATAGTTTAATTCTGTTTCAGACAGTTTTGGATAATATAACCCACCTGTCCTGTCCAAAACAACAACCCTGTTTTTGATACATTTTTTTTTTTTTTTTTTTTTGTTCACTCATATGTTTATAATTTAAAATATTTTAACAAGAATTCATGATAATAATTTAAAATGAAGCAATAATAAGGATTTAGATCACTTTTAGTGTTATTAATGAGAAAGAAACAATTTGAACAGATGAAATTGATCAAGTGAGAATTAAACTTTAGAGACAGTATCAATAAAAAGACAAAAAAGGCTGTACTGTCACAAAAACATGTAGAGATGGCAAAATGTATAAATTTCAATAGGACATGGTTTAAACTAAACACTGATTTAAATCAATGACTAGAAAACAATCATGTCCTTAAAATGTATATTTCAATAAATTGATTTAAACAATTGACATCCTGCAAAACAGCTTCTGATTTTTATTCAAATTAAAAGATACTTAGGAAACCTGAAACTAAATTAGTCCTTGTTAGCAGCACTTGAATGTTTACAAATCTATAAATAAGGATAAACAATATACCATTTTGCTAAAATTAAACAATTTCAAAACGTTCAAACTTTTATATGAAAATATAACAATATCCTTATAATGCTCAGTAACTTTTCGCAACATTTATACGAAAATCAAATACGAACTAAAATATTTTGAATTATGTTTTATGAAGTTTCATTTAAACAAATCTGCTTCTTTGTGTCAAGCGTGTAATTAGACATAATATCGTTCGATAAAACAATACCCAAAAGCATTTAAACTAACCAAAAACAATCTAAAGTAATCAAGTCGATAAATCTACCCTATTGCACAATAAAATACTAATATTTCTCGCTACAGCTCACCAAATGCAAAAATTTCGGGAGTTATAACATTAAAAATTAAACAAACTTGGATCAGGGGGGAAAATGGAAGGAAAAAAATGTTATTTTGTTTTTAAGCAAAACCATGTCTTAATTTAATAAAAAAATGTGTGCACCAAAGATATACAGAAGATAAGATAAGGTCCGAAATTTTTGATAACTAGCATTCTTTACAACAAATTTACCGCCGAAATATTCAAAAGTAGACAACGAGCATTTAAATAAAAAAATATTGAGATTTTTGCAAAAATAAAAATTGTAAATGAATATGGATCGAACCTCTTATGTAACAGTGCAGAAAAGTTTCTAAAACATTTGCTCAAGGGCGTTCAGGAACTATATAATAAAACTTGAAAAAAATTTACTCAGTTGAAAAATATTCAGTCTCAAAAACAGAGATATTAATAAGAAACTCTTAAGAGTTGCAGAGATTTTTTAATGATGCTTATCTACTTCTAAACAAACTCTCACATCGAGGAACAAATTTCAATTTAAACCACATGAACTTTACCTACGACCTTCCGTATCCCGAAGTCGCTACCAGAAGATGCGTGCGCGTTCAATCCACGTGCGTCTGTAAACCGGCAATGACGTCATTTTACCTTTAAAAAAGGGGCTGTGGCCAACCCCGCCTCCAAAATGCAAGGCAGCTATTGGACAAAAACAAGTAGTAACAAGGCCGATTAAAAAGCCAAAAAGTAGCAGCAATTTAAAAAGAATCGCATGGTCACATAAGGCTATAAGTGAAAGATGAACGATAAAAACAATATCATCTTTTGTGTCATGTCTTTTCATCTATATTCCCACATTTTTCTTCTGAAAGATAACTTCTAATTACCCCGAAACACGTCCCTGTAAATATTTTTGCTGTTTGCTTAATTTTAAAGTTGCATACTATAAATAAGCATATTCATTATGAGACAAGTTGAAATTTTAGAAAAATTAATCTTCGGAGAAAGATGAAAATATGATGCAAAAGAAATCCTAAGAGCATTTTAACCACTTCAATTATTTGAATTAAAATTTTACGCCAAAATAGCGCTCATTGTGCCAACAATCAGCCGTTCAGAGTCATTTTTGTGCAACCCGACTTGCGTACAATGCAAAAATAGCAGCACGGAATAAGAAGAATTGCGCTCCTTACTGCGCTGGCATGTTTATCTTCTCAATTTTAATTTTAAAACTGACTAAAGTTTTCTTTTACTTTTGTTCAAGTTTTAATGGATATTCCGAAAGGACTCAGTTGTGAAAGGATAAAACAACATCAGATGATGTACAAAGCCAAAACTCCACCATGGAAAGAAGCATTTCGAACTGTATGTAATTTTCTTTCAAACACTTCTTAAGCGACATGCATTTAACTACACTTTCATTTTTAATACTTTCAAAACAAGTAACATGTTTTGTGTGGTTTGTAAAGGACGACAAATAAGCATTTTTCCATGACACTGAAGGTAAAAGAAGAAAAATACTGAAGCATCAGTAAAATGTTTTGCGAATAGGTGAATAGCTGAACTTAGAAATTTTATAAAATGTAAAAGGTTTCAATAAGACTCTCTGGCCCATAACTTTTCCTTGAAACTCCCTTTTTAAAATCATTCCATTGCTTAGGAACATCAAATTTGCAGTAGAAAATATTAGAAATCAAATAATTTATCTTAATTGGATTCCCATAAAATAACACTTATTCAGCTGGTACAGTGGTGAAACAAGTAGATAGGGACACAGCATCACCTTAAATTCTTAATTATGTCCTAATTTCCCTTTCAAGTATATTCCATTCTCCAAGCATGTCCCTTTTTCATTTAAGCTCATTATATTTTTTTCTAAATAATCCTCCACCTTCCTTTTCTAGGTCTACACCACTGAGTATGTGTAAACACAATTTTCATTTCTTATGAGTGCAATAGAATTGCACCTAACTTTCCTAGACTAGTGCAACCTGTGTCTTTTTAACAAAGATTATTTTATCTCATCAAAAGTAACAGCCATTTCTTGCAAACTATTCCATACATGATTGCAATTCTATTAAAGATTTTTAAAAAATGTTCAGTTTCAGATCAGTATGTAGTCTAGACACATAGGAGCTTACCCTGATAATTACTTTAATCATTCAAACAAGAAGTTCTGTCAAGAACTAAACGAGCCTACTTTCCCGTACATCGACATCGGCATTCTAGCATCTGATCATTATTCTCTTGATTATCTAAGACTAAAAATTATGTCAAACATACCTTTAAAAGCAAAATATACCTCTCTCATCAGATGAAATAGACACATAAAAAGTAAATAAATGAATAAATAAAGTTTTGTCGCACCTTTTAAAGAATGTAACTGTTACAGTTCTTCCGTAGAAAAATTCCTCAATTGTTTTCAAAAAAAAATTAAAAGTACAAAGTACATCAAAACACATTTTATCAAAGAAAGAAAAAAAAAAGAAAAAAAAACTCGTCCGTTGATAAAATGTCTCGAATTTCACTTTTAATCCGTTGCCAGTTGTTAAATATAAATTAAGAATAAAATGCCCTAGTGTAGGGGTGCACAACCTGCGGCCCGCGGGCCAAATGCGGCCCGCCGCGTAGCGATGTGCAGCCCGCGAGTGCATTTAATTTTTTTCTGTTGAAATAAGACAAAAATAATTTTTTTTTGAAAAAAAAAAAAAATCATAAAGTTTTTTTTTTTAACTCAGAGAAGAAGATGAAGTATAAGGTTTTCCTGGTGGGATTTTTAACTACACACACCGATTAAAACGCTCCAAAATTCGTTTGAAGAAAGATTTCAGGACTTTGTTGGAAAAAAAGAGTGGACCTGAAAATTTCAATTTTCAATTACTAACCAGTGGACAGCAGACCCTTATAGCTTCTTGGTATTGATTCAGCAAATCTAATAATTGTTATAGTAACAACCAAGACAACCAATAAAAAAAAACGCACCATTTTGAAAAATGTTACATGTATTTTTTTTAATATTCCTTTGCCCAAAATCTACGTTTCCAACTTGAATGGTAAAAATTCTCCTTATTTGACTTTATATGACAAATGCTTTGCATTTTGGGCATCTTTTCATGTGTTTTTTCGATGCCACGTGCAAAGCGTAATTTGAGAGTTTACATGTCATTTTTCAGCAATCTTTTAGCATCAGCTTTCAGGTTACGATATTTCTTCTTATTTTTGAAGTGGTGGACTTTGCAAATCATACTGAACAAGAATGCAAGCGTATTTTTCAAAACAAATACGATAATTTTTTGTTTAACTATCATTTTTTAATTTTTGCACTGGCCCAGTGGCGAATGGATATTTTTCGATCAAAAAGACGCAAAAAAAAAAAAAAAAAAAAGGTTGGAGCTATTGTTAATGAAGCTCTTGAAAGAGATGGAGTTAGTTGCCTTGCTGACCACTTATATATGCAAATCAAGTTTCTAATAGTTGAGAGAAAGTACTGGTGCATGCTGATGCCAGGCCCATCATTTTTCAAAATTTTCCAGGGGGCAAGGATATATGCTCAATGCAAATTACATGACAAAACTTATTCAAAATGAAAAAACAAAAACAAAAAACATGACAATTTCTCAAAGCATGCGAGGGGGGGGGGTGGCCAATTACCCTTCACGAGCCCTCCAAATAATGGGCTTGCGTGCGGCCGTCCAATGGAGCTCCTGTTACGAATGTGGCCCTTCACTGAAAAAGGTTGTGCACCCCTACCCTAGTGAATGAAACATTTTTGTTACAAAAAAAAATCGTCTGCCAAAAATAATAATAATAATAATAATAAATTCAATAAAACAAATGAATAAATAAACAAAAAATCGTCTGCACAGTCAGTCATTTTTTTCGGACTGTTTACTCAAAAGTTATTAGGGGTGACAGCTTGCTTGAGCGGTTCAATGTTGAATGAAAAATTGTTCAAATCGGAAATGTAAATACGGGAATGAAGTATCCTTGAAAAGTTCTTTCCAACAAAAAAAAGTTTGTTCAAATCGGACTGTTCATTAAAAAGTTAGTATCGCGGGACCGGTTATTTGAACGGCTCAAAGTTGAACCAAAAATTGTTCAAATCAAAAAATCAAATATGGAAATGAGCTGTACTCGCCGAGATCTTTCCAACAAAAAAAAGTTTGTCCAAATCGGAATGTTCATTCAAAAGTTATTAGGGGGGACAGACAGACAGACCGACCGACACACAAATTCCCCATCTCAATACCCTACTTTCAAATTTTTAATTTTTCGATATTCATTTTACCTCTTTATTTTTTTAACTTGGCGATATTTTTTGGACTTGGCGATATTTTTTTAAACTTGGCGATATTTTTTGGACTTGGCGATATTTTTTCGATGCATTAAGCTACTTTTAATACTTTTTTCGTCTTTCTTTTATTTTTAACGGGAAAGTAGGCTAAAAAGGGAAACGTTCAATGAAGTATGGTGTTGTATTCAGTATGAAAAATAAGAGATTGTTAGTTGTATTTTGTGATCAAGCATTTTGATCTGATGCTTAAATTTCAGATCGCCCTAGCTGTCAAATTTGACACATTAAGCTTTTCTTAGCCAACTCATGAGGAATCAAGACAAAGACCTTGGACTGACTCAAATAATAAATTTATAAAAATTATTTTTAAATGCATTCGATTTTATCTTCAAAAGTATTTTCTTTGTATACTTTGCAATTTTTAAAAATATGTTATCAGCAATGTAAAGCACTTTTTAAAAAAATATTTTTTATATTGGTGTATAACTGTTGTTGATTCATTAAAAATGACACCTAGGTTGGCCTTTTTTTTTTACACTTAAAAGCTTGTATTAGATGTCATCATGATGCTTAGATTTTAATTCTTATTTCTAATTCTTGGGTCCGTCATTTTAAATGTTAAAAAACACTTCCTTATTACATGTGAATATATTGATTTCTCAAAGTGCAGGAGCCTGTTAATGACAAGTCTGCTGCTAATACTGATTTGCATAGTTACATGTTTTAAATATGTCTTTTTTCTTTTTATCTTGCTAATTTGAATAAGTAAAGCGCTTCAATTTTTAGAAATGCATTCAGAGGATGCAAAATAGTCGTGGTCGATTGGTCGACAAATTCCGTGGCTTAGACGCTGATGAGGTTATTGATGTAGTAATGAATCAAGACTGGGAATTGGACTGTGGAGCTAAGAAACCAGGCGTAAAGCTCTTTATTGAAGAGGTCTGTAAATTTAAATAACATAAATATAAATTATTTTACTTGATTTAGTGAGAACTTCACTTCCTATAATCTAAATATATTTTTATTAGAGTGCAATAAATATAAGATGCTCTTTTTGTGATATCTAAAAGTTTGTTAATAAAATGTTCTGCCATTCAAATGCAGTAAAACCTCACTAACAAACCTGGGATATAGAGATATTCTGGTTGTAGAGAACCTTTTGAATGGCCCGAAGTGAAGTCCTCTGTTTATGTTTTAAACATTTTTTTTTTGCGACTGAAACCATAGATCAATATTCAACATCTGTTTGCAATAATTAAAAAAAAAAAATGGTAAAATGCTTATAAAGTTCAAAAGTTTGCATCTCAAAATAACATCTTTCTTCCGTAATATATTGATAGATAAAGTTTTAAAAAGTTATATTTTTTGCAGTTTGCTTATGGTTGAGTACAATATCATTAATTATTTCACATTATCGACATAATTACTAATGAAAGCACTGTGGTATAAATAAGAGGTTCAATATAGAAGTATTCGGTGAAACTGACTATACATACTTTTTTTGGAAAAAATCGGATGTAGTGACCCTTCGGCTATTGCGATCCCTTAAGCTGGTACTTTGAGGGTTCATTACTTTAAACCACGGGACCATTACTTTAAACCATGGTGACCAACCATTTTTTTACCTGAGTCAGACTGTAACTCATACTAAAGATAAAGCTAGGGAGCCGGAAAGCATAGAGAATTTAAATATTTTTTAGCCAACATTAGAAAATTTTTTTGATACCATTAGCTGACTTTTAGCTTTAAATTTGAAATAATCATTTGTAATACAGTCAAACCTTGTTAATTCAAACCCACTTAAAATGTGCATGATTGTTTAAACAAACTGAATGTGCAATTCACATCTTACAGTTTTTTGTTTATACAAATACAATACAAATGTGACGACCAGCAACAGGCTCTGGGCCCAACTGGGCTGGTCCTAGCCAAATTATAGACTCTAGTGAAGATCAATGGCCTTCTTAAAACTATCTACTCCCTTGCTAGTTACCGCCTCTTCCGGTAAACTATTCCAAGTTCCCACTACTCTGCTAAAATAGTAATTTTTCCGAATTTCAAGGTTAGCCTGAGATTTAAACAGCTTATAGCAATGACCCCTTGTCCTGCTTTCCGTGCAAAAATTTAACCCTATAACATCTTTCATTTTGATAAATTTAAACAACTGAATCATGTCCCCTCTGTTTCTCCTTTGCTCAAGACTATACATGTCAAGCATTCTAAGTCTGGAATCATAGTCTAAATTAGAAAATCCATTCACTAACCTTGTAGCCCTCCTTTGTACCCTTTCCAATAAATTAATATCTTTCTTAAGATAAGGAGACCAAAACTGAACAGTATACTCTAAATGAGGTTTTACCAAACTTCTATATAAAGGCAGAAGAACCTTCTTAGATTTGTTTGAAATAGATCTATTTATAAACCCAAGCATCCTATTGGCTTTGTTACTAGCTATGCTGCACTGTTGACTAAACTTGAAGTCGTGATTTATTAAGACACCTAGATCCATAAAATTCTCTACCTTACTAATGACTGAACCCTGTAAATAATAGCTTGTATGCTTATTTCCATGACCAAATGCAGGGTACTCCTCTAACTTACCCCCCCCCCCCCTTGGCGATATTTGAAAAAAATCGCCAATCATACGGCGATACATTTTTGTTTATGGTACAATGATGACGTTATTGGATGATTTGGAATGAGCTATGGTACCCCTTTATGGTACCCCTATGGTAACCCTTCAACTACGTCATTTTAACTTGTTTGTGTTGTGGTGCGGAAAATTGGAAGGAGTGTTGCTTTTTATTATTTTCGCTTTGTATCTAAAGAAAAAACGTATTACTGTTTTTTTATTTCAAAACTATTTACAGTAGTGTAGTTGTCTATCCGTATTGGCGCCTAAGAAAATATGAGTGTTTGCAAGTGTTAAGTGAATGGTGGGTGTTAACAAATGTTAGAAAGTGCGCCATTTTTTGAGTGCTCGATTAGCGGCATTTTCGCTGTTATGTGTTGTTGGAAGTGAAATCTCTGTGCTTTGGAAGTAGGGAGATGAACTATTTAGTGTTGTGTCAGTATGTGTCGTAATTAGCAGTTGTCATCTGTTGTATCGGCACATCCTAAGCAATACGAAGGTGAGTTCATATTCGGCTGTTTTGTTCAAAAATTGATAACATGAAAGATGAAATATTGAGGTTCATTTTTACTTAAATCTTGCAAAATGAACGAAACCCCGTACTTTATGCTACTTATTTGTTTCCTTAGCAACATATGGAAAAATACTTTTCTGTAGTTTAATAATACTATTATAGCGTTTTTATTTATAAAAGCTTTAATTTTATGTACTGAATAACTAAAATAAGCCACCTCTGGTACTTTTGAAAAATATGAAGCGTCATTTTATGGAAAAATTTATAAGCAATTTTGAAACATAATAGAAAATTAATTGATGGTTGTTTGCGACGTACTTAGGAGACGTTTTTACTATTCATATATCGAAATTTGAGGAACTTTTCAAATTGTTTTGACTTTACATTGACAAAATCCTTTAGTGCGACATATGTTTGAAAAGTTATTGATTTTGTTGTTGGCTAGTTTTTATTTACTATGCTACTATAGAAATAAGGAATCTTTGCTACTTTAAAAAACAAATAGTGTTATTTTTCTGCAAATGTATCTATACAGTAGTATTATTGCAGCGCTTATTCGCTGCATTTCATGCAGTTGTAGTACGTTGTTTTATTATGAACCATAGATGTTTTTGTTGGGTTGTTTTGTTGATTTTGAAGCGTATATTTGCAATAACTTTGCAGTATAGTATTGAGTGTGATTTTTTACTGTGCTGACTTTCGTATACATGTGAGAAATCATTGTTATCTGAAAAACGTTTGTATTCTTCATTTGTTGAAATTGAGGATTTTTGATATTTCCTTTTCCACTATAATAGTGTTTTACATTTTTTATGTCAATATGAATTTTTCTGTTGGTGCCAAAAGAGCATCGCTAAGAATGTTGTACGATGTTTTTTGTCGTACATCGAAGTCTTGGCGATGATTTTTTGGCGCCAACAGGAAAAAGTCGCCAAGAGGGGGGTAAGTCAGATTTGTTCTATATAAAGGCAGAAGAACCTTCTTAGATTTGTTTGAAATAGATCTATTTATAAACCCAAGCATCCTATTGGCTTTGTTACTAGCTATGCTGCACTGTTGACTAAACTTGAAGTCGTGATTTATTAAGACACCTAGATCCATAAAATTCTCTACCTTACTAATGACTGAACCCTGTAAATAATAGCTTGTATGCTTATTTCCATGACCAAATGCAGCACTTGACATTTCCCAACATTTACTGCCATGCCCCACTTGTCTGCCCACTTAGTAATATGATCCAAATCCTCTTGCAGCTGATTTACTTGTTCATCATTTTCTACAACCCCCATAACTTTGACGTCATCAGCAAAACAATTCATGTTTCCAGAAACATTTTCATGAATATCATTCATAAAAATAAGAAACAAAAGTGAACCTAAAGCTGATTCTTGGGGAATCCCACTTAAAACCTCACTCCATTTAGAATGGTTACCCCTTACAACTACTCTTTGTTTCCTTCCTGTCAGCCAATTCCTAAACCAAACTAAAATTTTACCTCCAATTCCTATATCAGCTAATTTACTGAGTAGTGCAACATGCCTTACCTTATCGAAACCTTATCGTGTACCTTATCGAAAGCTGTTTGAAAATCAATGTAAACAACATCTACACACTTTTTGTTATCTAAAGCCATGGTGACCTTGTCATAAAAGTGTAATAAATTAGTAGCACACGATTTACCTTTCCTAAAACCATGCTGCAAACTAGTTAACAGACCATTATTTTCTAAGAAATTCATAATCTTAATTTTAAATAATGTTTCAAAAATTTTGCAAACCACTGAAGTAAGACTGACAGGTCTATAATTTCCTGCATTACCTCTAGACCCTTTCTTGAAGAGTGGCGGAATGTTAGCCAGTTTCCAGTCCTCTGGCACTGTCCCTAAGTTATACGAAGCATTAAAAATTTTTACAATAGTATCTACTAATTCCTCTGCACATTCAACTAGAATTTTTGGATAAATATTATCTGGTCCCGGAGCTTTAGTTGTTTTAATTTTTTTCAAATGAAGTAAAACGTCCTCTCTAGAAAAAACAAAATCCTCAAGCTGTAGAGTAGCTTGTGTCTTACTTGTGTCAACTGTTGAGATACAGATATCATGAAAAACACTAGAAAAAAAGTCATTTAGAACATTAGCAATATCCTTATCATTCTGAATTAAATTTCCATGCTCATCAATCAGTGGCCTAATTTGACTATTTCTAACTTTCCCAGAATTAGCGTACGCAAAAAACCCCTTTGGATTCCTGTCAAGTTTATTGTTTTTCACAGTGGTTTCCAATCTACGGGCCAGCAGGCCACATTCAGGTCGCAAGGCTGATTCGCCTGGCCCGTTTGTTTGCTCAAAGTTACAAATTCGAAAGCACAACTAGTGACAATATTACAAATAGGAGCCAAATATTTGGAAATTAGTCTGTAAGGAACATACATCAAATAAAATAAGCAACAAGTAATGATAGCAACAATTATCTCTTAGTTTGTAATTTTCTTTCCTGTCCAATATGTTCCATTTTATGTAGAAAATAATAAAATATTTTGAAACTTTATATATGTTCTGGCCCATGAGAATGAATGATTTTAATATAAGGTGGGGCCCTCGGGCAAAAAAAGATTGGGCACCACTGGTTTATCGGATAAGACAAACTTATGTTAAGAGAAATTCATTTCAAAGGTTTGTTTTAATGAGGTTCTACTTTACCAAATAAATATGATAGGTTGTTTTTGTAGCTACCAGAGTATTTTTTGATTCATAATATTGAACATTACAAGATCCCACATGGATGATCTTTGTGGGCACCTATGGGCCTTTAGTAAGGCACCACTAACTCAGAACATTAGCTGCAGTAATTTCTATAAAAGCTAATATTTTTGCCAGTATTAGTTTAAAAGATAATTTTATAATATTTTTAGTTGCATTATCTCTTTTTAAAAAAAAGTGTCTTATTTTTCATTTCTTAAAACTAATATAGGGTTATAAAATGCAAATAAGTACTTTTTTATCATTAAAGATTCATATAATCTCACTACCATTTCTTACTACCCTTCTTACGTAACACAAGGTTCACTGATTTGATAATTTTTTACTCTAGTATTTTGAATATTTCGTAACTTTTATTAATCGCATTTACGAAATATTCAAATATTCGCCGTGTTTCAGCATTACTCTCTTCATTGAACATTCAATACTAGTCAATAAAGAAGTCTGCCCCTAAAATTAAAATAATGTTGTTTTTTTTTTCCCATAGGAGTTCAGTGACGCAGAATTAAATGAATTCTTTAGTACAATGGAAGAAATTCAAAAAGAACTTTTCGAAGAAGGTAAATCAGTGCTACATATTTTAATAAAACTATAGAGAAACTCAATTTTGACATTGAATTCAAGATGCGTGGATAATTAATAGATTGCATACGATAAGCAATCCTTTATTACTTATTATTATCCTTAAAAAATCAGTTTTTAACGTTTTTTTTTTTTTTTTTTTAATTTAAATCTTGAGTTTGATTTTTCATTTTTTAAAATAAATTTTCCATCAAATATAACATTCCAGAAAATACTCAGAAATATATGATATGTTTGGTTTTTCTTGATTATTAAGTTAAATATTTATAAAAATTTTGAATCAACCTTTTTGTATTTTCTTTTTTTTAATGTAAAAGCATTTTACAGTAAGCGAAATAATTTCATTTTGTAAAACAGTTTTAAAACATAATTCTTGCTGTTATAGCTACTTGAAGAAAAAAAAGCATATCTTGTCAAAAGGGCCGATCCGGCTTCTGGTTTTAAAGGGGTCATTTCCAAGAAGGGGTAAATTTTTAGTTGAAAATAGAGAGCTGGGGGGATATTTTGGAAATATAAGTTTAAAAAATGCAATTTTGGCTATACTTGGTGTCTTGGGAGAGGGGGGATATGACCCCCTCTTGATTTGTCACTCTCTTTTGTCATTTCATTTTTGTGACATGTTCTTCTTTTTTGTATCTATTGTAGAAAGAATCCTCTTAGAAGAATACCATGCAGCAGTCAGAAATACAGAAGTTGATGCTACAGTAGATTGGTTGGAAAAGGAAGAAGTTATTTGCCCCCTTTGTAAAAAGTAAATTTTAAAATTCTAAAGGGTTTTGAAAATCTGAAGTTTCAATAAACGCTTCAAAAATGTAAGTTTGGAACCTCTGAATACTGAACATTGGAGACCCAATATTCTGGATAATCAAAACAGCTTGTGAAGTAATTGCCCAAAATTTAATTTAAAAATTAAAAACAAAAAAATTGATAATTAAGATTCAAAAGCTAAGTTATTTTTTTTAGTGACAGCTACTTCCACTCAACATTGAAACAATGCTAGCCACTGAACAGCCCTTGGCGGCTGTTGTCATCAATTCCAATTTAATCTTGAAGGCAATTTTTTTCAGCTTCTTGCACTTAATGATTAGCTGAATGAGTTATAGTAAATTATCATTTTGAGTTTGAACAACATCAACTGCCGTCATGAGAGTAAGCAAAAGCTTTTCCCCTGATTTTTGAACTAAAGATTTGGGAAACCTCTGCCATGCTTCAGCAACTTAGTATATTGCAAATTTATTACTTTTTAAAAAGTTTTCATTGGTGGATATATCTCCTCCTTTAATCAGGGCTTTTTAGAGCATTATACATTAGTAAAGTTTGATTTTTTGTCAAAATTCTGCTTTATCAGGGATAAAATTGTGTTATTATTAGCTTAAAGCTAAGACTTTCAGATCACTACTGAGCTAGTAAAAAGAGTTTAAATAGGCCATCCGATAAATCCAAACAGGGCTCATTCACTATTAGTTCAAATTTTTTGAGATTCTACTTAGGAAAGTGTTTTAAAATCACTACTTCTCACACACTAAAAGCTTAAAAACTTTCATCTGATCCAAGCCTATATTCAACTTCAAACACCTACTCAAAATTAAGAAATTAAAAGTGGTACTTTTGTAATGAAATTATTACTATCTGGTAAAAAATTGGTTAACATATTCTTGAAAACTGAGTTTTGGATCATTTTAAGCCTTACACTTTTTAATAGGAAACTAATTTGCTCAGCTTAATCATAATATTATTGAAACAACAGTTTTTTTGCTACCACTGTTATCAGTGTTAATTTATGCATTGTAGACCATTGCTTTAAAACTTTGTGTATTCTCTTCCTCAATCCCTCAAATGTTAGAAAGTTTTATAAATTCATTTGCTTTCTGCGAGATACAAGTTAAATTTGTGCTCTTGCATTTTAAAATACATTTTGAATTTATTTTTTAATTTTTATTTGCTTACTCTAAATCCAAGTTATAAAATTTCTTTGCCAAGCTATGTGAATAAAATTTTTCAATTTACTAGTTCTATCACAACTTTTTATGCTCTTATTTTTCTTTTTTTTTTGTTGTTGTATATAGTTTTGACACTCATTCCAAACAACTTTCTTCGGTATGAATAAATAAATAAATACTTGCTTTTTAAATATTTTCCTTACAAGTTTTAATTTTTTAAAGGTAACTGATATGTTTAAAACAATCTATTGTATAGGTGTCCCTAAGATGTTGCTATGTTTCATCTCTCTCCTCGTTTTCTGCTCTAACTAATATTTTCAAATTAAAGTCACAAGGCTAAGAATTTTATCAATTTTGATTTTCCGATGAGTATGACTTGTATCATTTGGTTTTTCTTTGTAAACTGGAGTTGTGGAACACATATAGAAAAAAACAATCAAGAAAGCAACAACTTCAGTAACATTCCTCTGCAATTTTATTTAAGTGTTGTATAATAACTTCTATAAACATCTTTAATTGCTTTTAAAAGTTTGTCACATGATTATTAGGGTAAATTGAGTCGATCAGAATCAAAACCAGTCAAGTCCATTTTTTATGAAAAATAATTTTATTTTAAAAAATGTTCAAAAGCTCCTTTATTGATGTCTTAAATGTTTTTGATGAAAAACCACTAGATCTCAATAAAAAATGAATATTAAGTAAGAGTATTAAGTCAAAACTCGTTCAGATCCATAGTTTCGCCTTCAGAAATGTGGATTTTGAGAAATGGACTTTGCTGGTTTTGATTCTAAGCGACTTAATACTTTCCGGTCTAAGTCCCAGCTCAGCTCGGGTGTGTCGTTTTTGTTGAAGATCACTAAGCCCAAGCTCAGCGGGTCAAGTTTGAGCTACTGTAGCTATGAAAATACGAGTTTTTTTCGTTTCAATCCTATTTAGATATTATCTATGGACCTTTTACTTTCTTAAAAAAAATATAGATGGCACCACCTGCAGGAGACACTATAGAATCGAAGCTTATATGAACTTATTGCGGACCATGTGGTATTGCTCTTTGTGCAAGTCCGTGTTTTGAAATGTACCACACCAAAGCAAATTTTGCAAAATAATGTGTTTTGAAAATTAAATCTTTTTTTAAATATTTGTTCAAGATTTGGTAAGTTTTTAATTAAATTTGTGCATATTTTCATGGTCAAAAATGTTTTCCTATGCGGAACTTTTTTCAAGTTCCAACGTGCATTTTTCGACAATTTCTTACTAAATATTAATTGTTGTTTCACTTAAATAGGTCTTTCATCATCAAATAAAACATTTTGAATTCTTAATAAAATTAAAAATACCAACATTAACTTTTTCCAATATTTTTTTAAAAATCACGAAAAGCGAACCCCCCCCCCCCCCCCGGTCTGGAGGGAGATGCACGGTCGAAAAGGCTCAGACCTGAAATTGTTAAGTGTCAATACAGTAGTTTAGTTTTGATGTTTTTATTTCCAAATTTTAGGAAAAAAAATCATAATTATGTGAATTTTTCCTCACTACTATACTTCAAAATAGTTTTTTTTTCCCATTGATTGTAACACTGTCAATATTTGTCTTACACTTAATTTTTTTCAACAGGTCTGTATTGCATCAGAATCATTCGGTGATATTTTGTCGTTGTGGATTAAGAATTGATACTCAGGTTTGTAAGACTATTTCAACTTCCACTTATGAGATACTTGTGATAGAACAAAATATATAACTACAAATGTACTTTAATTGCGGTCGTTTTAAAATATTTGTAATCAAGTGTTTTAAAGAAGCAATTTGGGGAGTTTGGGTAACTGCTCCTCCTAAAAACAAATCTTAAAGTAATTTTTGGTGACATTAGATCAGAGGAAGGACGTACCGAATCTCTAACCAAAAATTATTTGAAATTGAAGTTCGCAAAACACCATTTTATCCTCTGTTTGTCCAAATTTGGGGAGATAGGTACAGGCAAAATTATCTTCTCCTGAAATTCCTGATCTTCTCTGAAAAAAGGATCTTCTGTTGAAAAGTACATTTTGCCTCTCTCATATCTTATTAAAGAGATCTTTTTTGTATCTACGCTTGGGAGTCACACTAGAGCTTGCATGAATTTCTGCTTGGAGTATGAATTCCATTTTTAATCCCTCTCCCTTCTAGATCTGTCAATATCCAATGGTTAGACCAGATATTACCCAAAGGGTTGGGGAGACGGCTGCCAGCGGACGGTTGTATATACTCAAGAAACAAAATATAAAAAGGTCCCTGTAGCCGGGCATCATAAAGCAAATGTTTGTTTGCGACGAAAAATTTCGAGTGTTGGTGAGAGATAACAAATTTCTTTTGCAAAAGGCAACAAGGGCGGATTTATTTTCAGCAAAGAACAGGTAGAGCAGAGGGCTCTCAAAAAAAAAAAAAAAAAAAATGCCTAGGAAGAACATTAAAATAGTTCCTCTTCTGAAATAGTATCTTTTATTGTATTTTTCATTTCTTTGGTAAAATTTTAATTTTAGACACTGGTTTTATGTATCATTTCACCTTTAATTTTAGCAAGATGGTCTTACTTTGATGCATTTTAAAAAAGAACTTCACGAAGGAATAAACAGTCATGACAAATCTTGTAATGTGTATCCAGACTTTTCCCTACTACAGTATTGCGACATTACAAATTTGGCAATAACATGCAAGGTAAGGTTATGTGAAGTTGTAACAAATATGTGAATGCATTTGAGTTAGTAATTGACACCCATTTTTGTCCTTTGTAACTTGTAACCTTTTAGTTTCAGTGAGTAAGTCAAAGATTTTATGATAACACGAGAAAGGCCAAGTTAGTGAGCGCTTAGCTCTAAGAGGCACATTCTGTAGCATTTTACAAAGCTAGACAAAGTCCTATGCTCTAAAAACAGTACAAGAACAATGTACTTTTTCCCACCATGACCATAAGTAGTGAAAGAAAGGAGAAGGGATATGACTTTTGTACTACAATGTTAAACAAAATACAAAAAGTTTTATAGAATATAAATAAAAATTTGTTCTGAGTAATTATTATTATTGTTATTTATTTATTATTTTTATTTATTTATTTTATTTGATTTCAATCTTTTTAAGGGTAGGGAGCATTTTTTTTTCCAAGTTTCTTAAAAGTCTTTCTTTTTTTTTTTCTTTTTTAAAATCTTGTCTTTTTTCTATTTTTATTATTTCCTTTACAATTTCTGTTTCATTCTGAATTTTCTTTTCTGTCTCTTTCATTCATTGGCATCTGTTTTAATCAAAAAACTGAACTCGGTTTTCGGTCCCTACTGCCATAATTTTCAAATTGTAAATGAAATGGGGGCATGACAATTAGCTTTCAAACTGTTAGTACACTTAATAAGTTCAATCAGTACAGGTTTTGTTGTGATCTGATTAAAAAATATTTTTTCAGCTCACTTTAAATAAATTTTTACTGATAAATCTGTAAGAATGCAATTAAAGTTATCAGAAGAAATATTTTAAACCAACGATTAAATATGGAATACACCGCCAGCTTGTTTATTCCATCCATTGGTTGTAGATAGAATAAACAAGTGTGGATCGAATAAATGAGCTGGTGGTGTATGCCCGTAAAGCAGCGGTGGCCAACCCGCAGCACGTGTGCCACAATGTGGCACGGCAGAGCAGGAACAATGGCACGCAAAGACTTTTTGAAAAAATTCCAAAATTAAGGAAAAAGTGTCGATCTCAAAAATATTGATAAAAACTGAAACCCTTAAACTGATAAATGTAATGATATTCTGATGATTAAGTGTCAGGAGGCTGGCTTACAAATTGTCTGAACTGCAATATTGCAAAGTACTTAGCGTTTGCTTCGGACATCCAACGAAAGCTGTGACACTATGGATAATGCTTTAGAAAGCATATTTGTTCTTAACACAAATGAAACTTTCGATGCTGCAGAATGCATTCTTGATCTGCAATAGTTTCAGCTACGGGTGATGAAATTTCAAAAAAAAAAAAGTTAACTCTGCAACTAAAATTAAAAAAACCAGATTGGACAGAATTCGGTATGATTGCACAAATGAAGACCCTAAAATTGTTTTTCTTACATTACTTGAAATTATTTGTTGAAAACGCTTCAAAAATGTCAATAAATTATCTATCACAAACTCTTTGCCAAGGAATAAGACTCTTCCTCTGTTGGTGACCATGTAGAGTTCACTGTATTAACAAACTACGAATTAGAGCTCTGTATGTTTTGTGAACATTTCCTAGGAGAAAGAGAAGAGTATGACAAGGTACTTCTTCATTGAAATATGCGATAGCTATCCAAAGGAAAAATAGTCATAAGATTTCAGAATTTTAGACAGTGTTTTTTTTTTAAATTTCTGGAAGGAAAGCAATGAGGACTTGTTACTTAGGAATGAAGAATAGCAATTG
Organism: Uloborus plumipes; assembly: GCA_038373865.1. Classification (NCBI taxonomy): domain Eukaryota; kingdom Metazoa; phylum Arthropoda; class Arachnida; order Araneae; family Uloboridae; genus Uloborus; species Uloborus plumipes. The sequence continues at coordinate 98,725 of JAXGGA010001346.1, read as the reverse complement.
AGTTTAGATATTTTATCTCTTATTATCCTACGTTTTAGTAACTCAAATTTAAGACTGTACAGGAAAAAAGTTTCCTAAACCAGTATAGACCATTTCCTTTTTTTATAATGAAACTTCCGTTTCTTTCTTTCTCTTTTGGTAAAAAGAATAAAACAATTAAAATGAAAACTGAAAGTAGCAACCCAAATTTAATAATATTCCAATGATATATGGAAAAAATTTTACACCTATTTTAAGTATTCATTCAGTGTTAGGCTTCATGATTTTCAAGATGATAAAAAAAATGCTGAACCTTTCAAATTCTTTGTCTATTTCTCTGTGAGACACTGTGGACTTTTTGGTTTTGGACCTTCCATCTGACATTCCTACTTTTTATTTACAAACTTTAGCCGCCTGCACTGTCATAGATTTGGTTCAAAATGCATTGCTAAACAAATATTTTTGGCGATGAATGCGTAAAAATCTAAATACCGTTGAATATTAATTGATAGCACTTAAAATACTTCAACTTCTTAGGATTCTCAAGAACTAATCCTGAAACTAAAGACTTGGTAAAAAAGATACAGACTCCTAAACCACATTGAGTACAGACTGCTTAATTTTTAGAATATAATGTTTTATGTTATTTGTTTCTATTTTAAGCATAACCCAACTGACAGAACATACAAAAGTGTTTAACGATAACTCTTAAGTTTGGACTTCTTTTATCTTTACTATCATTTTAATTTCAATTACTCAGATTTACGAGAAAAAAATTTATTTGGAGAAGAATTATATAGTCAACAAAAAACCTATTTTTAACTTTTTAAAAATGTTCAGTTTGTTGGAAAATACAATGTGGCACGCTGAACTTTTTCTCTCTAGATAGTGGCATTCTCCCTAAAAAGGTTGGCCACCCCTGCCGTAAAGTATGATTGTGTGTTTCTGCCTTAGCCCTGGCTTAGGGGTGGTTACTCACTGCTTGATACCCAAACTTTGCCTCAACATTTTCGAGTAGTACCGTAACAAGTGCGGTCGCTCGCTGGTGTTCTAATTTCACATTGGCTACCAGTTTTTGTTGGCTCTCTTTGCTCTATATGAAGATTTTTGCCTCCAGCTCCTTTAATTCCTATTCCATGCTGATGAGTGCATAATAAGCACGAAACTACTGTCCATGGATGGAATAAGCAAGCTGGCGGTGTATTGCATGTTTCTGCCTTAGCCCTGGCTTAGGCGGCTGGTTACTTACTGCTTTATACAAATATTAAATGTTTTTATAAATCCAAAAATTGAATCGGTGAGTGCAAAAACAACATCAGTCTAGAATTTCAAATTTTTCAGGAGAGACAAAAAACGTCATAGCTCCTCTAAATTTTCAAATAATTGAACAATTTTTTTTTCCTGCATCATAACATGCATGTATATTGCTATCATGTAAAAACTACATAGATTCAGTCTGAATCTGGCTCAGGAAAAATTAAAATGTAATTTTGACTGATGTTTTTGCACTCAGTAGGCTTTAACACTTGGGGAAAAAAGTTATCATACATTAAAAGTTTATATTTATTTACGATTTTATCAGATATGAAGTTGCTCTTGCTTTATTATTGTGACACATGACTTCAAAAAATTATTAAGCTCTAAGAACAGATCAATTTTACTCATGAATCGTTAAAAAAAATTACGAAATCAAAAGAAATAAAGAACTTTAAAACTTTACAGTATAAGGAATATGGGTTATCAACAACAGTGGAAGGTTACTACAAAAATTGAGAAGCAATTGCTAAATGTACTCCAATAATAGAGGAACAATAAAAATATGGGTATGTACATCTCTTAAAATAGATCATGTTCTGCCATCATGTGAAGTCTTTGACCAGAAAAATAGTTCATCACAAAAATTCTTTCAGGAGTACAATCACCTTCTTGATATTTTCCATTTTATTTATGTTGGTTGGAATGTGCCCTGAAGTATAGTCATGGTTAGAAGTAAAAGCGACTTTTCGGGAAGTAAGCTTCAGCAGCTTAGCCAACTCCAATCAAAGAAATTATGTGCCCCGATAACCCCTTTTCCTTAAAGCTATGAGGGAACTCCTGGGGCCGTGGTGGCCCGATCGGTGAGGCATCAGACTCGTGTCCGGAGGGACCCGGGTTCGATCCCAGCCGATCAAAGATCAACCGTCTTGATTAATGGTGGCTGGGAGGCATTAAAAATGTCGTGGTCACAAAGTCCTCCAAGTGAAACGATACCTCTGGGGGTGCTAGGCTTAGGGTTTGCTCAACCCTAGGTTCTGGTTCAAAATTAAGAACAGAGCGCTCTTCAGGGCCCTATCCCGGTTAAACCATGAAGCTGTGGTAGGTACAAGGGATCCTGGAGTGTGAAATGAAATGAATGGGGGAACTCCTTGTATCGAGTGGGGGTAAACTTAAATTTTGTCTCTTTCTGCACATTTTCCTGCGCCATTCTCTGTTTAAGCTTTTTTTCTTTTTTGTATAAGTCCTTCCACCTATCATCAAATTTGTTTATCTCCAAGGAGAGTAGCTTTGTGATGTAAAAGCTGTTACTGGTCTGAGCACACAACTCTTCGTATTCATCAGGTCAGTGGGGCGCTGCGAAGGGGAGATAGGAACAACACCCCATAGACTTAGGTTTAAACATTGTTGGAAATCTAATACAGTAGTCTTTTACTCAAAAAAAGATTGTTTTGATCCCCCCCCCCCCCAAGAAAATTCTGGCTGCGTTAGTGCTTTAGGTGTGTAAATCCGATAATGTTTACGTATCGTCCTCTTAATAGTGCCAAAATCAGATCGTCGGGAGCGAATGCGCTTCCTTAGAAAGCCATGCTCATTCTAGCGTTGGGTGCATAAACAACGTCAGTCACTGGACTCACGTTGTTTCTGCGGTCAACGTTTAGAAGGGAGGCTCGTAACTTTGGAACTACTAGTCTGGCTGACGCAATTTTTGCTGTCAACACGCATTTCGCCTTCCATAGCTTTTTTCCATGAAAAACGAATTTTTGAATTTTTTTGACTGATGTGGTTTTTGCTCTCACCGATTCAATTACTTTTTATAATAAGTGAAGAAAAAAAAATCAGTAAAAATTAGCTTAGAATAAATAAAATTGAAAGTGGACAATTACCAATTACTACCAATTAGTCAGTGTATCCCTATGTTAAACCTTTAAAAGTTAAAATAATGTTTCATTTTTTTTTTTCAAAAGAATTTGGAATTCCTCAGAAGCTAATGAAAAATCTGTTGGGGAATTGCAACTAAGTTTTGCCTGCAGGGATGTTTTAGACAGTTATCATTTTTCTTATGTGGGAGCAGTGATTTTTTTCCCCATTAGTGTTCTTGAAAAAATGCTTCAAAATAAATGATTTTTCTTAAGTTTTAAATCTTAAGCGAGAAAGAAAATATGTATCACTTTTAAAAAAATACAATACAAGATTCCAATTTTGGTGTTTCTGAATGAAAGAAATTTTCCATCTTTGTCCCTTTTATTGTATCTTACAGCGAGGTCACACAATTTCAATTCTATACTAGAGGAACAATTGATAACACAGGCCTACAAAAAAAAATTTTTTTTGGTGCCTAGGATTTTTGAGCAGATTTTAACTATATTTCTATTGCTGAATCTAAATATGAAAGCCGTTTTTCTGTATCAGCTCTAGATTTTTACATAAATTCATTTAGTTTAGAAAAAATGTAGTTTTTTCGAGATTTTTAGCAAATTAAAAAAAAGAAAAATCTTTTATTTTTTATAACGGATAGGGTGGAAAAAGTTACATCATTTGGGGGCATAAAATCCCATAAAAAATTTGAGGTCTGTGGTATAATTCCTTCTTTTTCCAGAAATGCGTAAAAGATTTGGTAATTTCCTGTTTTTTATACCTTTTTAATAAATTTTGTCAAAATGCTAAAATGCTGTTTTCGGGGCATTTGTAGTAAAATAATTGCATTTTTTGTCATATATAATGCATTTTTAGATGTTAGGTGAGAAAAAAATTTTCAAAATTATTTCCTGAAAATCTCAAAAAAACTGCATATTTTCCGAACTTCAACGCCATTGCGACAGATCAAGAAATTGATCTGATTGATTTCAAATTTTTTCTGTGCACTTTGCTCCCTCCATGCCACATTTTCCGCTATACCCGTCATAGAAATTAAAAAAAAAAAGTCATTTTCGGCCCATCCTCAGTTATACAGATCCGTTGTATAACTGATTGGTTGACCTTGGTTGTTCCTTGTTTCTTGTGCCTCTGGAATCGCAGAGACAAAACGCAACACTGGGTTAGAAAAGAGTGGCCTAGCAGAGAAAACATGGATGTTGCGGAAAAGAATATCATCAATGATACTTTAGTTTTTCGAGAGAAAATCATCTTTCTACCACTGCATATCAAGCTGGGTCTAATGAAGCAGTTTGTAAAGGCTCTTGATAAGAAAGGATCATACTCAGCATGAGAAAAGATGCCTCAGCTGAGTATGGAAAAAATAAGTTTCCGTAATGTTCAGTGAGTAATTAGTTTAAATCATGACTTTTTATGTTTTCTTTTGTATATAATAAAAAAATTCTGTGTAATATAATTAAAATGTCTTGTTTAATTTGTTTCTTTAAACCATGGTTTTTCGCTTAAAATAGTGCAATGTATAATTCCCTAAAATGTTTATATCTTAAAAATTCGAGCTGATAGGCAAAAACTAATAGCATATTTGAATTCAGGGCATCAAATTCATAAGAAATCACCTCCAAAATCTTCGGCACCAAAATCCCTGTTGACCAGTGTAATTATTACTATTTTCCGCAATTGTTTAACTAACTAAATAATAATTTTTTTCTCTCTCTCTCTGTTTTTAAAAATCTTTTTACAGATTAAACATTGCTAATAAGTTTTAAAGCAATTCTTTAAAAGTAATTATTTATCTTTTTATTTCAGGAATGCAGCTTTATGTATATAGTTATTTAAAGATAGTGTTCCGGAAAATATGAAATTTATATTTTATGTATATACTTACTGTAAATAAAAGCACTTATTTTATTGCATTGTGTTATTTTTTTTTCATATTTAAGTTTGAGGTAAGAATAGCAATAAAAAATTGATTGGTATCTTTACTTGGTAGTGTAGCAATGTATCAGAATCAGGTGTGCAGTGTGTGGGTTGAGGGTGCAACCCTCATAGCCCTTATTGTTGGATCATATTGCTACAGTTTGTAGGCATTGTAGTACAGTAGTTAAGGGGGGGAGGGAGTTTAAGGAGACTTGTTAAAAGAAAAGGTAGTTTGAAACCAATATACATTATTTTGGCAATAAAACCAAACATTTTAGTGGATGCACCTCCCCACCCTCAAGTACAGCACTGCATGTAAGCACTTATGATCTTCTCTCCATAAAGGTAAATTCTTGCTGTATCTGTCACCAGATTGATCCTTTTTAGTTTTGCTATCAAGCACAACTGAAGTCAATTCGGAGGCAGTCATTACCTCTACCAAGGGGAGACCAGCTTCTGATTTTGGAGGGGATCATTATCAGAAAAGTGGGAGGGGTCACAAGTACAACAAGCTGGTTCCAGATATAAATGGGTCAAAGGTGAATTTTATCTTAATCTGTCTCCAAAACCCAACTTTTGGCTATATTTGGTCTCAAAGTGTGCACCCCCCCCCCTCCACTCGCAAAAGTAGACCAATCATAGGGTTGTCACGTTTTTGAATTTCAATATTGAGTAATTCTGCAGATTTTGAGAGTTTCCAAATTTTGCAAAATTACGCCAATTTTCGGTCCATGTTTTAAACTAACTCAGGCCCATCCTTTCAAGTTTTTCCATGGGGAAGGGGGGGGGAGACAAAGGGGGCAAACAATGCAATTTCATTGGGAAACAATAAATATCATGCCCACTGATATGAAAATACATTGATTTCTCAAAGTGGGGGGGGGGTGGCAATTGATCCCCCTGACCCTCCTAAATGACTGGCTTGCCTTACCTTAATAAAGGTATGAATTTATTGGAAAGTGTTCAAAGGGGAGGGCTACAAGCAAGGGCTGATCCATTTTCTGGTTAAGGAGTGGGTCATTTTTGGAAAAGGAGAGGGGTCAAAGTGCCATTTTTGTGCGAAAATGGGGCTATTTGGCAATATTTTCGTAATTAGTTTCAAAAATTGAAGTTTTATGCCATATTTGGTCGTTTAAGGGGGGTCATCAGTGGCGTATATAGGATTTTATTTCGGAGGGGGCCCATATAATCAAGCTTACCCCCCCCCCCTTTCTCTTTTTTTTTTTTTTGCTATTACTGTAAGACAGGTAGACATTTTCAAATTGAATTAAAAAATTGTAATTTTTAGAAAAGGTAGAAAATTACGAAATTTTAGATTCCCTTCAAAATTTTTTTCAAAATTGAAATTATTTAGGGTACCTTTGATGACGTTGAAGGATCAAGACTCCTCTGGGAAACTTATTGAAACTTAAATTCTAAACACGCAATTTCAGGCTATCTTTAGGGACGTTAAAGGAATTGAGAAGACTCGGGGCATCTCTTCTGAAATATTTTGACACTGAAGCATGATAGAGTAAAAGAAAAGAAGATGAGTTTTTTTTTTTTTTGAACTGAAGTCTCATTTAAGTTATCTTTGGGAAGTAAAAGTTCTAAGACCCTCCCCGAAAGATTTTCGATATATAGATGCGCAATTTCGCGTTCTCTTTGGAGACGTTAAGAGACAAAAAGTGGTTAGGGATCTCCCTCCGAAAATTTTCAAAATTGAAACCTTAAGCCGTCTTTGGTAGCAACGTTAGCAAGGACTCTCTCCCAAAATGTTTCGAAATTAATGCTTTAAAAACATTTTTATTTAGGTTATCTTTAGTACAGTCAAGAGAAAAGGTAGGATTCGGGCGCTGTGCCCGAAATTTTGCGGCAGTGAAGCTTCAAGAATGCTATTTTAAGCTCTATTTTTTGAAACTGAAAGTTCAAAATTTTACTTTTAGCAGAGGTGCCCATTACCCCTAAGAGCAAAAACTTATCATCCAAGAATTCCACGAAGATCCCTCTAAAAACGAGAGCCACACGTGAAAGAAAAAGAAAACAAAAACCTTTAAAAACGCCCCTTAAAAATAATTCAATAGCGCCGCTTACGCCATGATTCTTGATAGGAACAACTGCTTTTAGGCTTTGTCTGACAACATTTAGGATTATAAAAGGGTTTAGGGACTCTTCTGGAAATTTTTGGGCATAGAAACTGTAATTCGGGAGCTCTCTCTTTTCAAAAAACACATTTTAGAGCTAAAGACTCTAGAAAAGTAAGGAGGATATCAACTACCGTTAACTGTTTGAATTTTAAATCTCTAAAATGCCATTTGAGGTAATGTTTGATCAAGGTATTGAAGAAGCTGGAAAAGAACTCTCTTCCGAAAATTTTTGGATATTGAAGTCTTGAAACTGCGATTAAACTACACGTTGTAAAAGCGAAAATTTAAGATCTCTTTGGATTATTTAAGGGGGGTCATGAGCCTTCTTTGAATTCATGCTTGGCGGATATACGGGCCTCGACTTCCTACCTGAAACCCGCCACTGAGAAGCACTCTCATTCTTTTATTTCACTACTGGTAAAGAAATTGAAAATTACGTGCCCCTTCTAGCTCGGCCGGCTTGAACTTCTACCTCTTTTCGTTTTTTTTCTTTTTTTGTTTTGTTTTGTTCAGCTGAAAGCTTGGAAATTATTTGTGAAAAAACTAAAACCGAAAATGATTGCACTTTATTTTAAATTTATTGAGTGTAGCATTACTTTAAAGACTCTTATTTCCTGGCTGACTAGAAAAACAGGGGGAATGAGAAGAAAGAGAGAAACGTAATTTGCTGACTAATAATCAACACGTGTTGAATATTTTTCATTTAAAGATTTCTACTCAAAATGATTAGGATTTTTTCTGTGCGTTTTCTAATTGAAATATCTTCATTTTCCCAAGACACGTTCTTTTTTCTCTCGAGTAAATCGCGAGGGCTCCCTGACCCTCTTGGGTTGCACTAGAGCCGCTATATATACTGCCTGGTGTCATCTAACGAATTACTATTAGTAATAATTATTTATTTAGTTAAGTATTTCAAGCTAAAAGTATGTAAATAATTTCAGAGTAAACTTAAACCGAATAATAATAACTACCTATTAAAAAAAAACGAATTTTTTTTAGGGGGGGGGTATAGGAGGGAAAGACCCTCTGGAGCACTTACCCTTATATACACCTTTGAGAACAATGGTAATAGAGAGTGGGCTTTTTTCTTAAGTTTTTTTTCTTTTTGAGCAAACACGAACCGAACACCTTCTTTTGAAAAAATCTTTCTCGATTTCGGGGGGGGGGCGGGCCCCCTCGGCCCCCCCCCCCTTAAATACGCCCTTGGGGGTCATCATGACTCATGACCCCTCCTGGATCCACGCCAGGCTACAAGGTTAATAAACGGGCTTTCAAATTTAGAGAATAATTCCAGGCTTTAAATGTGCCTTGAGCAAATGAGAGTCAGGGGGTGATGAATTCTGTTGACATTATTTTAAGGTATTCAAACCTCAAGCTAACCATGAAATTTGGAATAATTGCTATTTTAATAGGGTAGTGGGCTCTACCGGAAGATGTTATAATGAGCAAGGGAGTGGATAATAGAGCAGTGAGTAACCGCCTCTAAGCAAAGACTAAGGTAGGGGGAGACTAAGGTAGGGAACATGCAATACACCACCAACTCGGCTATTTCGATCCATGGATTGCAGTTTCGTGCTTATTATGCACTCATCAGCATGGAGTACGAAAATTAGCCAAATTCGAGGCACGATTTCTTCAATTCCATTTTCTAAAAAAACGCGTAGCAACTCCGTCTCTTGGCAACAACACCGATTTTGTTGCCATATCAATGAGGCAAATCAAAGAATTTTTGCCTGCAACTCGGCTAGTTTCGTATTCCATGCTGATGAGTGCATAATAAGCACGAAACTGCAGTCCATGGATCGAAATAGCCGAGTTGGCGGTGTATTGCAAGGGAGTGGATAGCTTTAAAAGAGCCATTGATCTTTATTGTTGACTATAATTTGTCCAGGACCAACTTAACTGGGCCCAGAGTGTTGTTGATCGTCACATTTGTATTGTCTATGACAAGATGATGAATCTAGAGGACGGAACTGCAGTCTCCAGATGACATAACTGGCTATAAAATAGGGGAAAAAAAATTTGCTGATAGAATATACACATTTGTAGCGTGTGACACAGTTGTTTACGTATTTCTGTTATTTAAATCCCCTAGCCTTTCCGAAAACTGTCCCCAACTCTGCGCTTTAATGCTCCATTATGCAGCCAAAGATGAGGTTAAGAAATATTATAGTACATTGATATGGCAACGAAATCGGTGTTGTTGCCAAGAGACGGAGTTGCTGCGCGATTTTTAAGAAAATAGAATTAAAAGAAATGCTCCTATTCTGAACAGAGCGGTCTCAAGAAAGCAGAACAGAACATTTTCCGGTTCTGTTCTTTAGAATTTTAATTAATTGTCTCATACAAGCTCTAGTCAACATGAAGAAGGACATATTTCATGGAGAACTAATCTTTGATACCCAAGTAAATTCATTTAAAATTTATGGCCTCTTTTGAACAAGTATAAAAATAGTATTGCTAAAAACAGCTTCAAATTAACGTACAAAAATTTTAATTTTGTGTTTGAAAATCATAATCTTTTTCGCATAACTTTCATGCTGGAAATTCTAAGTTATGACATATATTATTTTCCTTAATGCTTCCCTCCCTTTCACATACGTAATGTATCCTTCTCAATTCAATTAATAAAATTGTGCTTGGTAAATAATTTAGTATCGAAGTTTTTTTTCTCCGTGTTGTGTGAAATTTTTTTTTCTAAGAAGCAGAGAAACACTATAACTCTAAAAATAGGGTGCTTCAAAATATTTTATTTTGGTTTCCATTTTGGAGTGGGAATCCTAATACAATATTTCCCACATCTAGTTTGTTAATACTTTTCTTCTCACTCTGCCTTTGATGTCATGCTTTAAGATTGCCTTATCATTTTGGTAAAGATAAAAGGCCTTCAATGACTAACTAATAATAACATAGTGGATGATTAATTAAGTGTCTATAGACACTTTAGTGGGCTACTAACTTAATATTTACATTTTCATTTTAGCTAACTACAGAATCTTTATTTTATGAACTATTAAAACAAAGATAATAGTTCTTGAATGAAATTTTGAAACATTATTTTAAAGAAAAGTTATAGTAATGAAGGAAAATAAATCACAGAAACAAGCAAGCTATTAATTAATAATGGAAAAACTAGTAGAGTACAACCTCGTTAAAACAAACTCCAAAGGACCTTTAAAATCAATTCATCTTAACCAAAATTAGCCTTATTTGACAAAAAATAAACGAGAAACTGTAGAACAGGAATTGAGAATGTAGTTTGTTCAAAACAGTAGTTTGTTTTAAGCGTGCTGGAATTAAAGAGGTTTGAATGTGTTAAAAATCATTAACATTATAATTAATCAGCCTCAGCTGATTATTTTCTGCACTTTTATTGATAATCAGCCAATTTTCTTATTGGTACATTCCTATACCAAGGCAAGTCATTTTAAAACATTCAACTTGTGATTTAGATTCCTCAGTAATATAAAAAGTAATTTTGTTTAATTTACTTTTTTTATTTGTAGGAAAAACCATTTGTTTATATTCCGTTCAGAGCTAAAGTCGAAGATATTCTGAATGTTATGATAAATGTATGGAATCTTGATTATCCAAAAATTATGTTGCTTATTGTATCTGACACCACTTCACGAATTTCATGGCCAGATTTATCGCAAAAGAAACGATTCATCCAAGGTTTAGTGAAGGTATTTTTTTTTAAATATTATTTCTCTTTTAACTTGTGCTGGTATTTTTCCATTAAAGGGCCTTAAAACCTTAACACATAAGGCACTTAGCACATTTTTTATTTTTGGAAATTTTTATTATTTATTGTTATATTGTGGTAGTTAATCGTTATATTGTAGTTATTAGCAAGGTTCAACAACTTCAATACCTATATTCTAGGATTGCCATGTATTTGTAGATATTGCTAACTTTTTAAAAAGTTGCCAAAGCTAGTAACGAGCCTTTAATGGAAAAGTAACTATTGCTCATACCAGTGTTTAAGCTGAACTTAAAAGTTCTTTTGCGAAAAAACTAAAATTGGAGAAAAGGCTTTAGCAAAATGCTAAAATGTCAATAGCCTTCTTGGCCTCACCATTTACAATTTTAATAAAATTTAGTGTGAGGGGCACAAATGACCGGATAAGTAATCCTGCCAATTTTTAGATTTTTATTAAAAAAATTGTGCGAAATACAGAGCCTTAAAATAAAGCAAAAAGTGCATAAAAATGACAAAAAGTGGTTACATGCTTATGAATGTAACTTCGCTCCAAATTATAGCAGCATAAAAATTTGAAAACCATTGTAAAACCAAAGAATAGTGCTTTCTATTGATATATTACATGACTTTCTTGCAACAGATTTGAGTTTGAGGGTCATTCATCGTGACTTGTGACATTAAATATCTCAAACTTGATGCAAAAAAGTCATGTAATGTATCCATAGAAAGCATTATTTTTTAGCTTTACAATGGTTTTCTGTTCTGCTATAAATAGAAGCGAAACTATATTAAATTGAATATAACCCGTTTTTGTCATTTTTTCATACTGTTTTCTGTTTTTTACAGCCTTGTATTTCATACAATTCTTAAATAAAAATCTAAAAATTTTCAGGATTACTTATCTTGTCATATGTGTGTCCTTCACACCAAATTTCATTAAAATTGGGAATGGTGAGGTCAAGAAAGGGATTGACCTGACATTTAGAATTCCTTAATGTAAAATATGTAAACATTCCTGTGTGTTTTTTCTTTTTTTTTAGAGCACCTTCTGATTGTGGTGCCAGCCTAAGTTTTGGTGTGGGGGAAGAATAGTGTTAGAGTTATAAAATATATTTTTTGTACAGAAATTCCTAGGGTGCGTGTTTTGAGATATTCAAAGTCAAAAGTTACATTGAATGACCTTGAAACTTGAATCTTTTGTAAGAAAGTCATGTTATATATTAATAGAGAGCTCTATTTTTTAGTTTTACAATGGTTTTTGAATTTTTGTTCTATGATAAGGAGTGAAGTTACAGTCATTTGCATGTCACCATAGTTTGTTCTTTTTCTCGCTTTTTGCTGTTTTTTACGGCTTTGTATTTCGTACAATTTTTAAAATAAAAATCTTAAAATTGACAGGATAACTTATCTCATCATATGCGTCCCTCACACCAAATTTTGTAAAAATCTAAAATGGTGAGGTGAAGAAGGTGATTGATCTGACATGGAATTGCCCCCCTGGTGTCCTCTGTGTGATGGAAAACTGGGCATCAAAACTCTGGTACTTCTCTAACTTACCCCCCCTTGGCGATATTTGAAAAAAAATCGCCAATCATACGGCGATACATTTTTGTGTATGGTACAATGATGACGTTATTGGATGATTTGGAATGAGCTATGATACTGGCAACCCTTCAACTACGTCATTTTAACTTGTTTGTGTTGTGGGATGTGTTATTGGAAGGCGTGTTGCTTTTTATTATTTTCGCTTTGTATCTAAAGAAAAAACGTATTACTGTTTTTTAATTTCAAAACTATTTACAGTAGTTGTCTATACGTATTGGCGCCTAAGAAAATATGAGTGTTTGCAAGTGTTAAGTGAATGGTGGGTGTTAACAAATGTTAGAAAGTGCGCCATTTTTTTGAGTGCTAGATTAGTGGTATTTTCGCTATTGTGTGTTGTAGCCTAAGAAAATATGAGTGTTTGCAAGTGTTAAGTGAATGAGGGGTGTTAACAACAACTGTTAGAAAGTGCGCCATTTTTTGAGTGCTCGATTAGCGGCATTTTCGCAGTAATGTGTTGTTGGAAGTGAAATCTTTGTGCTTTGGAAGTAGGGAGATGAACTATTTAGTGTTGTGTCAGTATGTGTCGTAATTAGCAGTTGTCATTTGTTGTATCGGCACATCTTAAGCAATACGAAGGTGAGTTCATATTTGGCTGTTTTGTTCAAAAATTGATAACATGAAAGATGAAATATTGAGGTTCATTTTTACTTAAATCTTGCAAAATGAACGAAACCCCGTACTTTATGCTACTTATTTGTTTCCTTAGCAACATATGGAAAAATAATTTTCTGTAGTTTAATAATACTTTTATAGCGTTTTTATTTATAAAAGCTTTAATTTTATGTACTGAATAACTAAAATAAGCCACCTCTGGTACTTTTGAAAAATATGAAGCGTCATTTTATGGAAAATTTTATAAGCAATTTTGAAACATAATAGAAAATTAATTGATGGTTGTTTGCGACGTACTTAGGAGACGTTTTTACTATTCATATATCGAAATTTGAGGAACTTTTCAAATTGTTTTGAATTTACATTGACAAAACCCTTTAGTGCGACATATGTTTGAAAAGTTATTGATTTTGTTGTTGGCTAGTTTTTATTTACTATGCAACTATAGAAATAAGGAATCTTTGCTACTTTAAAAAACAAATAGTGTTATTTTTCTGCAAATGTATCTATACAGTAGTATTATTGCAGCGCTTATTTGCTGCATTTCATGCAGTTGTAGTACGTTGTTTTATTATGAACCATAGATGTTTTTGTTGGGTGGTTTTGTTGATTTTGAAGTGTATATTTGCAATAACTTTGCAGTATAGTATTGAGTGTGATTTTTTACTATGCTGACTTTCGTATACATGTGAGAAATCACTGTTATCTGAAAAACGTTTGTATTCTTCATTTGTTGAAATTGAGGATTTTTGATATTTCCTTTTCCACTATAATAGTGTTTTACATTTTTTATGTCAATATGAATTTTTCTGTTGGTGCCAAAAGTGCATCGCTAAGAATGTTGTACGATGTTTTTTGTCGTACATCGAAGTCTTGGCGATGATTTTTTGGCGCCAACAGGAAAAAGTCGCCAAGAGGGGGGTAAGTCAGATTTGTTCCAAAACTCTTTGTGCCATTGATATCCATGCATTAAGGGTGGCATATGAAAGATAGGATGCCATGTCAGGGGATTGCAACGGGCTAAGATATGTATTTAGGATTTTTAACTTCTATAAAATATGTATTTAGGACTATTATAACTTGTATAAATTGAAAGAAAAAGTGTTTGGCTGTTAAAAGTCATAAAATATTTTTTCTCTTTTTATGGTTTTAAAGTCATTTATTATCATGTAATATAATAATGTACAATGATATTTAAAAGGGATCAAATACAACATCAATGTGGATATTTACTACTGGATTAAATATTGGAATATTCAAAGCTATTGGCAATGCTATTCAAGCTGATTACAACAAAAGACATTCTCAAGAATGCCATCGTCATGCTTCAAGAAAAATTTTTGTTCCTCAAACTCCATTAATTGGAATTTGTTCTACAAGGCTCTTAACATATTATGATAGATTCAGAGATCCAGTGAGTATGTTATTTGTTTTTTGTAAAATGTAATGTTTGTATAGTTTTTCATAATCCTGTTTTTATTTTTAGATTAAAGATAAGATTATTTTTTATTAGTTTTAAAAAATATTTTTTTACTGTAAATAATTTCAGATAAAAAAAAAGGCATATTTGTAAACCAAAATTTGATCTAGAATTTAAAAAATAGCTTTCCTTTAGTTGCACCAATTCTGGTATGTTTAACATCTAAGCTTAAGCTTACAACCAATAGCTTTCAGCCAAAGCTCTTATATCATTTAACAAAATGTCAGTCGCATATTGACCATCCAAAACCATTTTTTAAATTTTCCACCAACTGGTGTCAAGCTGATTTAATGGAAAATCAGGTGTTAAAGCCACGTGGATTCATTCATATACAAAAGAATCCTTAAAATCGAGTAATTGGGGCTGACAGACACTCTTGGATTACTGAAAGCTTAGATTAGGATTGTCCTAAAAATCCTAAACACTTGCAGTTTTACATTATTAGGAGGACAAAAGGACCTTGAGTAATTCAAAAATTTTTACCTAAATTTACATTTTTATCACTCATAAATCTATTTTTGTAAGTGTTTCCAGATGTCTGTTCTGTACGTATTATAGCTTACTAACTTCAAGTAAATCGAAAAATCCATTTTGTTTATCTCTGCATCCTTTTCAACTAGTTTTCTCGTGACTTTATTTTCTGTAGTCCAGTAAACATTTCACGCCACTTTGTGAGTGTTGGTGCCAAACCACCCCAATCGTTCTTTCTTTATTCCTTTACTGTATGCAGTTACTAACTTTTATACAGTTGACGCTCGTTATAATGACCACTCCTTAGAAAGACCATCCTAATATAACAACTGATTGGAAAACCCCCAGATTCATCCCAATATACTGCCATTCCCATGTTCTACCTCTTCTAGCGACTCATTATAAAGACGTTTTTCTGTGGCATGGAGATGTTCGTTATATCGAGCTTCACCTGTAATAGCAAAAGTTTTTGACTTTCAAATCCTATTGGAAACCATCTTTCGATGGGTCAGTCTGTGCCAAATCATTGGTTGGCTGTGCTCTAAAGCATCTGTTCCCCCCCCCCCTCTCTCTAAACTTTATTGGAGATATGAGTTGATAGAAATAACTTTAAAATCATCATTTGTCACCCTCTGTTGGCGGTGGCATTGAGCTAGCTCAGGTGACAAGGGTTGGTGTGACTGTTTTGTTGTTTTTTTAAAAATAATTTTGGCAATGAACAGTTTTATTAAAGGTTATGTACATCCCCATCTTAACTTTCAACTCGAAATATTTTAAACTGAAAACATTTAAAGTACCTTAAAATGTAACTTGGTACACAATTGATAAATTTAGCTGAGCATTTTCAAATATTTTCTCAATAATGCATCCCAGAATTCAAGTCTGGAATGTTCAGTATAATTTTTAGACTTCTTTTCATTTTCCACATTTTTAATTTCCTAGGAACCATTAATGCTGCTTGAAAATAAGGGGAACAGTCTAGAGGATCAAAAATTTGACTTGCACCCATATCACACTCACTTTCTTCTCACCCAAGATAAATTTGGGGTGAAGGACACAGGACCTCGTTTCCTTTTGAAAATAGAAGATTCCTTCAGAGCTGCATCTAAAAGTAATGAATAGTTATTGTATATTTTATCCAACCTTTAATTTAGATTCTGTTTTCTAAGTTAAATTTTTTTAATCAATAAACTATCGGTAGAAATTATAGTCTTCAAAAATTGGTTAGTACATTGACATGTATGTTGGTACTGACTTGTAAAATTATTTAGAGGCTCACAACAGGTACAATAGAGACCTGAAGAGTATACTATTCCTTAGGGTAGAGAAGTCTGTTTATGTATTTATCTCAGTCCATACAAAGAGAAAGTTTTCTTACGTATTAAAGGGTTATTTTTAAATACGTATTTTGTTTTTCTGTTAGAATCATCAACCAAACTTGAATTATTTCTCACAGTAAGTTTCCAGGCTTTTTCTGACTAAATACTCAAGCACAAGTGTCAAATTATTCTCTGTAAGCATATCAGTTCTGGGTGTGTAAAAGTCTTCCTTATAATATTGAGGGGGATTATCAGGGTTTAATTTCCACAAATGAACTAAGGTGAACCAAGGGGCTGTTACTTCTCCCATATTTTGTGAAATCAATGCATTTACTTATATGTAGGCATGGTTTTTGTTGTTATTCAATGTATTCTTTGAATATTTTCTCTCCCCCACTCCCACCCCCAAAACTCAAAAAAAAAAAAAAATAAACGTAATACACATGAGAAAATATATAACAAAGAAACTTGAATAGGATATTTATTAGGTTCTCAAATAAGTTCCATTATTTGAACAATAGTACAGAGTTTAATGCATGTAAGCCTACATAATGATTCATTAGACTGAATCTGAATAAGGAGAGCTAATCAAAATTGTCCAGTTTGAAATTATAGCACGTAACTCATGAATGTTATAGCGATTGCATTAAGATGTATTTCTAAACAGCATTGTTGAGGATAAGTTCATTCCTTCTCATGGCATGTTCTAGATTTTTGGATGTGGCTAGAAATTCTTTACATAGTAAGAAACTTTTTCATTGTTTATACTGTAAGGCTATTCAGGGATCTGGCCAGAGGAAATTCGGGTCCGTTAACGGACCCTTCACAAAAATACGATGAAGCCAAACGGACCCTTCACAAAAATACGATCGAGCAAAACGGACCCTTCACGAAAATCCCATTAAGCAAAACGAACCTTTCACAAAATGCTGATCAAACAAAATGGACATTTCACACATTATTCATTCAAGAAGCAAATCTGAAATCAAAATAACGCATAGCATATTTCTGTGTAAAAGCCCATAACTTTTGGGCCTTTTCTGAAGTTTAAGAAGCCAATCGCTTATCCGACAATTTTACAGAAAAAAAAGGGGGCACTTCTTGCCTGCCATACTTTGAGCAAGCGATAAATCTTTAATGTGTAGCACTTTTTGTTGGTTTCTTTTAAAGAAATTAACAACTTAAAAAAGTAGTAGTTTTGCTTTACTAGTTCTGTTTGTTTATATTACATATGCAAATCAAAATGGCTTGCTGCAATGTTGCTGTTACAGATTTCTCTGGAAATGCAGAGTGAGAATTTTTCTCCCTGCTCTTGAGTTAAACAAAAAGGAAAGAATAATTATAGCAATTATCTGCGAAATGAATTTATAACTGCAGACAGCTAGCGAGGGTTAGAGAAAAAAATGGCATTGCTTCTGGTAGTGTGATCAGCTATTTAAAATTATCGCCATCTGATCTCTTTGGTGCAACGTTTTGACCTTATTTTGGCAGAAAATTGTCTGATTTTTTTTTTTTTTTTGATGCTTACAAGGGTGGTGTTTTGGTTATATTCAGGAATTCATGTATTTTTTTGTCTGTTAATATTGTAAGTCCGGTATTGTCTGTTTTGTTACGTCTCCCTACCGAATTTTTTCCTCCGAATTTTCGGCGAATATGTAGGTGATCATTAATGACATTCATCACATAAACCTGATGAAATGTCCTCTAAAATTATTTGACTTTAATAAATTATTAATTTACCGTTTTTTTTTCTAATGCTTTCATTTTGAAAAATGTGATCTTTGCATCCGATATGAAAATTGAATTTTACTCAATTTCAAGCTAATTACTCTTTTTTAGGAGGCAAAAATGAAAATTCGCTTTATTTTTTATTCAGATCACTATTTTAAAATTTTAAAGCAAAATTACCTGATCTTTTGTGAGTCTAAATGTTAAATGCTGAATGGATCGTTTAATTTTATTTTTGCATAAATTGTGTTAACAGACATTAATATGTTTATCATAGAACTTTAAAATGCAATTGTAAAAAATAAATAAATAAATTCGTTTATATTCCATTCTTATGCTTTTGATGCCATCACTTTTAAAACACTGCAATCTCTTTGCATCCGCTACAGGAATCGGATTTTCACATTTTTGATGTTTAAAACGCTTTTTTCAGAGGAAAATAAATAATTTTTATTTTTTGTTAAATTCAAATTTTTTTTTTTTTTTCCAAAGTTGTTTGATTTTCACAAAATTATTTAGTTTTTCACAAAAAACGGACCCTGTGAAAAATCCTGGACAGACCCCTGCTATTATATGAAGATGGAATAAAAATGCAGGAATGAACTTATACTGTATTGGAAATTAATTTTTAATTGAACTGAAAAGGTGCATCACCAACTGGAAATTTCTTTTGGCTTACTTCAGTTGTGATTGTGTCCTGGTATTTTAGGGGATTTCAGGCATTTTGTATGTTTGTTTAACGTGAAGGATTTTTCATTTTACATTTATCTCCTCATCTTGAGATTTTTTTTTCCAAATTTTTGGTGATTATACTGAAAATTATTAATAATATTCATCAAATAGAAGTGTTAAAATATTATTTGAAAATTTTTTTACAATAATAATTTCTTTTATTCACTGCTTTTATTGTTTTGATGCTTCATTTTAAAAATACAATCGGTTTAGCATCCAATATGAGAATCGAATTTTTCTCGTTGATGCTCATTACCCTCAGTTAAAAGGCAAATAAATGAAATGTCTTTTTATTTTTATTAAAAAATCATAAATTTAAATTTTTCAAGTGAAATTCTGTTTTATGAGAATGAAAATGTCAATGCGTTAAAATTTGAAGCACTTGTTTAGTTTTATTTTTGCTTCAATTACGTTGACAGTAAAAATAATATGTTTTAAATGTAGTTTACTAAAATTTTTTTGTATGTCGTTTTCACACTTTTAAAGTCTTCATCTATGCATCCGCTATGGGAATCAGATTTTTTGCGTTTTGGATGTTTGTTATACTTTGTTAAGGAGCAAACAATCAACATTTTTTTTTATTAAATCAATAAAATAAAAGTTTTAAACACAATTCCATGCTCATCAAAAATGTCAAATGTCAAAAATTTAAGTGCTGAATCTCTGGCTGAATTTTACTTTTGATTCAATTTTTTAACTTTTTTAACACATATGTAACATCTTTATATAGTATTTCACTTTTGTATTAACAAATATGAAATCTTTGACTGAGGGCATATTGTATTGATTTGAAGAAATATGTGTATTGGATCTAGATAACTTCTTTTCTATATTTGCGGCACCTAGTGCAACTTTCATTACTTTATAAATATTTTTGCAAGGCAAGCTGAGTCTGTTAAACTTTTGCTTACACCTTAAAATAATTGTTTTAGGAGAATTTGTGTAATACTGATTCAAAAGCAACTTTATTGCTCATTAACAATTTAATTAAAGTTATTATACATAATATTTTGACTGAGAACTAGTTGAAACTTTTTATTTGAATACATGAAATGTGTCTTGTTTGTTTATGTAATGCAATTTAGTAATTTTGTATATAATTATAAAATTAGGTGTATGCTGAAGTAATGACCTTAGGTAAATGGTCCTTAGTTTAGAATGAAAAGTACCCCTCACCTCATGTCTTTGAAACTTTCAGGTGTTTTTTCGCCGACTCAGTGAAAAAATAAATTAAATAAATTACTACTAGAAAAATGCTTCTTAGTTTTATTTCACATGTGTAAAGCAAATTTAATTTCAAATTTCACATCAAAAAATTAATTTCAGGAATATAAATAAAGCAAAAGTTAGTTAATATTTTGATTAAGTCAAGAACGTTTTCACTGGTATTTGCTTAGTTTAATGTGAAATAATAATAAAAAAAAAAATGGTTTATTTAGTTTTTGTAATAAAAATAATAGAATTTTTTTCAAATGGATTTATGTGTGCATGTTGTGAATCAAATAGTGATTTCATTTTTGATATGTGTTGTGTTCTCTGCATATTATTATTCATTATTATTTTTCAAATACTAGATAGTGAAAGCACTGTATTGCCAACTTCACCCATACCAATCATTGCCATCTTGATTGGTGGAAACATAAATTCCGTTTCATTTGTACTTGATCATTTGAAGAAAGGTCTACCTGTACTTGTTATTCGAGGCTCTGGGGGTTTGGCGGACATTCTATCTTATGCCTATTATGAAGCTCGTCGAAGGTGAGTAGATTTCTGAATTTCTTAATGTAAGGTAATGAAAAAAAAAAATGATAATAATAACAAAGAAAAAACAGGATTTTTTTTTTTTTCAAAGCAAAATATTTTGTTGTCTTTCAAATTTCACCTAGGCTTTGTGAAATGTATTTTGTATTATTTTCTTTATGCAAAATCAAAGGTTTTAGAACTATAGAGTTTGGCTTCTATTTTTAACTACAAAAGCTTTGCAAAAGTTTAATTACAAAATAGAAATAGACAGATTAGATAGATGCAAGGGTGATTGTGTTCCGGTATTTTCATGATTGATTCTGGTATTTTTATGTTCGAGAACACCGGAAATAAAATATTTTTAATTATGCTTTTATCTTCCCGCCTCCGGATTTTTTTTATTTTTCAAATTTTGATGATTATACCGATAATTATTGATAATATTCATCAATTAGAAATGTTAGGATGAAAATTCTAATTGTTTTTTTACCTTACTAAATAATTTTATTTGCATCCGATATGAGAATCAAATTTTTCTCACTTTTGAACTTTTGACGCTTATTACCCTTAGTTAGGAGACAAGTAAATGAAATGCAACAAAATGTAACAAATACTACATTCATTACTTTATAAATGCTTTCGCACAACAAACAGTACTTCTGTTAGACTTTTGCTTTCTCCTTAAAATATTTTTTTGGAGATGATTGCTCATCAGCAGCTAAAAAGTAACTTTATTACTCATTTACAATTTAATTAAATGCATGTAAAATATTTTGACTAAAAACTATTTGAATATATGAAATGTGTTACTTTATGAAAGGAAATTAATTATTATGTATGTATAATTATAAAATTAGGTGTGCTTAAGTAATAGGGGCCTTTGTTTTAAAAAATCACTCCCCCCCCACACTTTTTCTTTAAAATTTTCAGGTATTTTTTTATGAACTCACAATCACCCCTGTAGATGTACATTGTTTCAAAATAAATAGATGTACAGAAGTATAAATAAAAATAATTTTTATACTGCTGCCAAATTTATCCTAGTGGATGCCAAAGCTGCCTTATTAAACAAACCTTACATCACGGTTAGTATTTTACTCTATGTTTACTGTGAAAGTGATCACTTTGACATTTTTGTATGTTCTGAATTTTGGCATTTATATAACTAAAGATATATGTTATTTAAATTGTTTAAAATGTTTTATTTGTTAAAAGAGATTGTCTGAAAGTTAGTTCCTCTTTTGAAGTTCAGAGTAAAACAAGAGGTACTTTTTAAATTATGGTATGAATTCTAAATTTTTTAGTCAATTTTTGTATAACTAAATAATAGTTTATCTCTTATTTTCTAAAGCTTTAGGAAAATGAATGATTCTGTATTCCTAGAAACAGTTCTCAAAAAAGGGTTGATTGACAAAATCATTTCAATTTTTCCCACTTTAAAAGATAATAAGATTATTTGCTCTATGTTTTGTAACAGAGTATTGGATTGTATCAACTCTTCGAAATTAGTAAGTAGATTTATTATGCTCTATTACTCTTTAGACATTGATAGAATTTCTTTCAAGGACCCTAGTATTCTATCTTGCATCATTGCTTGGGGCTCTGAGCAAGAATGCTGCATGACATGGTTACATAACAAACAGCATAATTTAAGTATTAAATGAGACTAATGCAGCAGTATTTTATGCGGCTAGGAGGATAAAATAAGAAGGGAGATAGATGCCTTTAGAAGGAAAATGATGTCCCCATGTCCATAATCGGTTCATAACCTTGAAGTGAAATCTCATCTCTACCCAAAACATTGGGACTTAAACAGCATTTCCTATTGAAACTAATATATTTTCTGAATTTTGGTCCAGGCTCTAATTTTCACAAGTGGAGCACTTGACCCTGCTTTTTGGGGAGGTGCTCAGGCCTGCTATAAAAAGCAGTTTTTTTGCTGTGCAGTTTTTTTTGCTATTCTACAATTTGACGTAAATTTGTTCCCAGATGTGACCAATACCTGCCACTTCTCATTTTCTTTTATACTTGCACTAGCTGCGTGGCCCGGCACTGCACGGGCTTTAAAGTAGTGAGAAAGGTTTAAACAAACTACTCGCCGCCAAGGCGACTCGCTTTTAAGTAGTGAGTAAAGTTTATACAAACTACTCGTCGCCACGGCGGCTCGCCTTTACAGTGGCGAAGAAAGTTTAAACTACTCGCCGCCAAGGCGACTCGCTTTTAAAGTTGTGAGGAGACTTATTTGAAACGTATGTACCTACTACATAAGAAAAAAAAACACCTTAAAAATAATAAAACAATACCCAATATAAAAATACCACGCACTTTTATTATGTGTTTAGATAAGTACCCATGTTGTACTAAACCATGACAAATCAAATTATTTATTTAGATTAGTAACTATATGCAACCATTAAAAAAAAGTTAGACTCATTTGAAGCCAACGTATATATGTGCTACATAAGGGAAAAAAACGTTAAAAGAATAATTAAACACTACCCAATATAAAAATACTATGCAATTAAATTATGTGTTTAGTACCAATGATACAAAATAGTAAAAACGTTACAAAAATATGACGAATCATATTATTTACTTAGATTAGTAACTATCTTAAATCATTAAAAAAAAAAAGAAGGTTTGACTCATTTGAAACCTACTTACCTACCTATTACATAAGAAAAAAAAGTCAAAAGAATAAGAAAACAATAACAGTACGAAACAAAAACTATATCGACACAATCTGCGGTCTTCCCCACATTTTTTTTTTTTTTTTGAAATTTAAAAGGCACGTTTGTTGTCAAATATCAAATTGTTACATTATGTCACAATTAAATATTAAAGGCTAAAATCTTTGCAATTGTACCGAACTAAAAGGAATTATTTGCCTTGTTATAATCATCATAGGAGGGCCTAGAAACGTCGTGAAATAAAATGCTTTTAAGAAACGAAATGAAGAAAAGGGAACCAACAATGAATTTAAAAGATGTCTGCATAGCAACGCAATAAAGCGTTAATAATTTGATCAGAAAAGAGGTTTTCGAACTCAAAGTTCAAACGCTTGTAACTTTTTTTCTAGTGGAGATAAAAGCTTGGTTCTTCGACTGTAAGTCGAATCAATTCTGGGGTTTAAAATATCGCTCTATCCAATGGCATAAAAATCAAAACTGTAGAATAATTAGTTTAATTTTTATTGATGGTTTTAATGAACCAAGTATTGCAAGAAATCAGGTGAAGCCTTGCAAAAGGCAAGTTTAAAAATTGAATAACTCGTGCTGTGTTTAAGTTATAGAATCGAAATAAACTGCATAGGACGGAGAAAATTTTTTGCTTCCAACGATACATAACATTAATCTGTGCAAGTAATTTTTAACCCCAGTATTCGGCGATTTATGTGAAAATTTCCTTGAATTCGAATAAAACCGAAAGATAACATAATTATTTTTAGTTATAAAAATAACTCCTATAGCCTAAAGCCTTCCTGGATAAATGGACTATTTAACACAAAAAGAATTTTTCAAATCGAACCAGTAGTTCCTGAGATTAGCGCGTTCAAACAAACAAACAAACTCTGCAGCTTTATTTTATTAGTAAAGATTAAACCTTGTTAATCTCTTTACTTTTTAAGACTACATTTGTGTCTTCGATTATTAAACTTATCGTGAAATAACAAGGTTTCATTTGATCCAATGTTCCAATCCTACATCCTACAAACAATTATTTTCTTAGATAATAGGTCATTTTTTACAGGTGCCTTTTTATTTAAACATTTAGGGGAGGGGAGAAGAGAAAAAGAACTAGTTTCTTTAATTTTTGTAAAACGAATAGGTATGTATTCAAATATTTAAAGATAAAAAAGGGACAATTTTTACTTAAGTTTTCTAAAATGTATTTATTTGTTGATCTTATCTGACACATCGATTTATCCCTTTCACTCTCTCTTTTTTTCTTCATTTCTTTATACAAAGTTATATCAGCTTTTGTCAAATATTCATTTTTTGTACATAAAGAAATATTCTAAACTTTGCATTGTATTAAAATTGCTTTCATACAGTTTAAATTTAAAATGTGAAAGGGTTCATAATTTTCATACAAAAATTGTTTTTTATGTGTTAATTATACAGTTCAAAAGCATACTTTTTTTTCATTAACTTGCTAAAATAAAAAAAAGAAGAAGAAGAAAGGGAAAGTTAATTTATTTTGAACGTATTTTGGTTTTGAAAAGCTAAATCAATTTATGAATAAAGAACCTTTTACATTCTTGCATTAAAAAATTGAATTGTTATTTATGCTTTCATAAAAAAACTGTATGCATTTCGATGTATTTTCTTTACAAAATAATTTTTCTTTTACACATTAAATGTTTGAGTATTTACACCCTCTCTTGGTTTTTCTAATTTTTGTTATAGTCTATACTATTAAAATGCAACCATATGTATGTGTCTATCTCTGTCAAATAGTAGCTCTAATTGATAGTTTGTTGGATGATGTTATCATTAAGTGTGGTGCCGCAGAAAGCTAGTAAAATTCGAAATCAGATTCTAGCTATCCTGAATTTTTAAAAGAGATACAAATGTTTCATCATATACCTGCATTTGGATATTTTTAGATAAAATTTTTTCTTAATTCTTTTCAGCCAGAAATGAAGTATATTACTATCTTTAATATGCTTGATTTAGCAGCTGATATTGAAGAATTACCAGTTTATTTACTGAAAGCTCTTTTCAAATGTAAGTACATGTTGATATAATACTGATTTGTGTGTTAATGTAAAATATTGCAACTGTCTATCAAAAATTTATAAAACTAAAATGATGCAGCTGAAGCAAAACTGTACAGCAATTCATCTTAAATCTCCTCTCACTCCTATTTCTATGAAATATACCTTGATAGACATATGCTCAAAAAAGCTGAGACTAATTATTGTTTAAAATATTAAAACACAAAGTAATGTTTCAAAACTAGATCTCTGGCACTGTAATCATTAATGTGCAATAATACAAATTCAATGCATGATCCAAGCTGCAAATATATGTGTACATACATTTATGGCAAGTCTGGCAAGGAGGTTGGTGAAGTGTGATGATTTGGACAAAAGGGGGGAGAAAAGTCAAAAATATAGAAAAAAAGCATGCCATCCTTTACGGATAGCTATGAATTCAACAAACGGATAATTCTGAAAAATAGGAATTATTTAATGTTTGCAGGATACAAGAAGATAATATGACCTTGTATTGAATTTTCCCTAAACACATTGATTTCTATCCCTGAACTAGAAAATATAATCTATAGAAGAAAAGAATTTTATATTGCTCAACTGTATCAATTTTTCATGCTTTCGCTTGTTGTAGAAGTTTCTCTGGCATTCTTGTAGTAGTAGTCTGTTTGTTCACACAGTGGCAGAAAGTTTTGTAGCTGTCTGCAACAAGCTTTGAGAATTTCATTATCTGTCTGCAAATTTCAAATGCAATATTAGTATACTAGTCATATATTAAACAAGCATAATTTAGTAATGACTAATTTGTAGCACTTTATCTAAAATGTTGCAAGCATCATGCATTCTTTTTCATTTTGTTTTTTACTTTTCATGTCATAAATTAGGAGTGTGTCACATGCGGCCTGCATGTCATTAATTTGTGATCTGTTGAAAAAGAAGGAAAAGAAGAAAATCTGTTAAAACATTTCAAAAAGAAAGACATCTAAAAATTCCTTTTACATATTTCACAGGAAAACACGAGCTTGGAACAAAGTTAAAAAAAATAACTTTAATTTTTACTAATGTAATTATAAATACAATTTTATTTTAATTTAATTAATTAAAAATATTTTTTTTTCTCACAGCATGTCCCCCCAGACTCTAAGTCAAAGCATGCTGAGGAGGGGGCAAAAATTGGCCGAAAGTTGCGGATAACCTTTCAAAGTTTTTATTAGTGCAGACAAAATTGTCTGTGTGATTGTTTCTCTGGCTGCGACAATATGTTTCTGCCACTGGGGTTTGTTATTGTGCATTCTGAATAACTTTCTGAAGTCTGTTTAAATATACTCAATTGGATAATAATAATACTTTTTTTTATTTTTCGTTTAAGTTTGTTATTATAAAAATGGATTCATTGCTTTTTTAATCAATGAATTCAGCCCCAGGAGTTGTTTCCTTTTATAATCGCATTTTTCCTTTTTGATTGCAAAAATTAATCTGTTTTTCTTGTCAAAATTGTTCTTTATTGTAGCTAAGCCTGCCTTGCATTCTGCAGCAATTTTCCTTGTTGGTGTGCTCATATACTAAGATAAAAAGTATTCTAGTTTTTTTTTTTTTTTTGAGGTGTGTTCATCCTGTTCTCTACATGGATAGCAACAAACATCCCTGTCATTAAGGGAGCCTGCTTGGGCTCTTTTGATGTGGAGATCCTATTCAGGGGCATGTGTCCCCACACTTTGAGAAACTGATGTATTTGCATACAAGTAGGCGTGGTTTGGATTCTCTTTTAGTATAGTTTGCATTGACTACCCACCCATTGACCTCTGAAAAAATTCAAAATCCCGGGTGTGGCAGCACATAAAAAAAAAACTACTGCATTATAATGAGGGGAATGTGTAAGGCACCAAAATTGATATAAGCTGCAGATAACATGCAGAAAACTATGCTCACAAGTGCATTATTTTATGGATTATTTGTAAAAGACATGTGCTAGAAAAACTATGTGTGTGTGTTTGTCACAAAAAAGATAGCAAAGTTCTCATTGCGTCCCAAAGTTTTTGGCTCTAATTTTTTTTCCACTAGATACTCTGATTCTAAACAAACAGCTTTCTAAATTAAGCTTTTTAAAAATTATTTAAATATGTAATTTTTTTGTAAAGCATTTTGTGAATGAAATAATGTAATTACAAAATTGGTTAAGCAATGACATATAGAAGGCATTTGAATTGAGTTATATTTTATTTTTCTCTATAAACAGCTCAAGATGCAAGTGGATTTAACAAGCGTATTCAATCAAAAAAAGATCTTCTTCTTACAATTGATTGGAACTGTCCAGAATTATCCATTACTCAAGTTTTTTACCAAGATCCTACATTTAAGGTTTATTTAAATATATATTAAGAATCAAGATTTAAAATAATATTAGTTGAATTATGCTTGAAAGCTACAGTAAAGCTATATTCTTTCTTTTCCTTCAATTCAAAACCAATGGTTATCAGTTTTTTTCCCCTGTGACTTTAAATTATATTTTAAATTTATTTTTAAAGCTCCAAATATTCCTAGAAATAGATTATCACCTTTTGTTTCAAAAACTGTTGTAAGCAATGGCTATGAATTATATTCTTAGTTATATACTGTAGAATCTCATTAATACAGACGAATAGGAAATGCGGGTTTTATCAATAAAACAAAATAACCTATAAATTGAGCCATGGGACATAAATGAACCACTGTAAACAGTAAATATAGTGTGTTGAATTCAAGAGAATAAAATCTAAAGTTGCACAAGAGAAAATTACAAAAATAATAATTGTGAAAAGTATCCTACAAAACGCATAATTGCACTAACTCGCCTTTTATTTACACAATATGTGTATATCTAGATGACTGTCTGGATTAAGCAAAAGCTAGTTTTATGGAAATCGGATTAATGAAGGTTACTTATTACCTACTAGCTGCGTGGCACGGCGATGCACAGGCTTCCTCAGAAAAAAAAAGCAGTGTCAAGTAGCGTGTGGTTAACCACAGCCTTCTAAATACTAGGCCTGCTAACTGAACTTCGAAATCAATGTCACGTGACCTCCCGCAGGCGGTTAGATTCAAGTTAGTACGAGTTGCACAACGAAAGGATAACGCTTAATAAGGTACGAATTTCCATTTCTACGGAAGAAACAAACTGTATTTTATTGATTATAAGTGTAGGAATGCAATGCTTAATCATTTTTAAGTGCTTTTATTGTTTTTAATGCTGTTTTTGTTCAGTGATTCGAAGTGTTATGTTTGTTTTCAGTTAGTTAATTTTCAACGGCAGTCATTGAAACTTGAGGAAGTAAGCTTTCATTCATGCTCGTAACTCTATTACTTTAGACTAAATAAATAACGTAATGAATTTGAAATAAACGTTTTAAGCAAACGTAGTCAGCAATCTTAATTTAGTATGATACTCTCTGTTTAGATTTACATTTGGCAGTGCAAAATGTAGTGTAATATATAAATATCACAATTGAGGTTATAAGATTTGCCTGCTCAAGTTCAGATTCATATAGAAAGCATAAAGGGAGTTACTTCAGAAGCAGCACGTTTTTTAGATATTGAATATTTTTAGTGTTTGCATTGTTATAAATACTTGCAATAACAAACTTGATCAACAGCTTATTTTTTTTTAATTAATAACCGAATTAAAACATTATATTATTATCAAATACTTTTCAACATGTTTTTTTTAATAGCATACAATTTTTGTCTGCTTTTAAATGCTGTTTCGATTTACTTTGCATTTTTGATTTTTTTTCATGAAAACAATATTATATATTTTTATTAAAGTAATAATTTATTAAATGAAATTTTTACGCATTCAGATATTCATATTTCAAGTTTGAATTTTATCAGATGAGTAGTTTAACTACTGTCTTGGGTTCCAGCTCTTGAAAAAGACTATTTTCAACTTTAGAGCAACTGTTATTTACATAAATACACATCAAAATATGTTGTACAATATTTGTATGGTAAACTTACAGCAAATTAAAAATAGTTTAAATTTTTGTAAGTATTGGCAACCCATGTATGTGGATCACAATGTACATTATCATCGTAGGCGGATTTAGGCTGAGAATTGGGGGGGTCGTGCAGCAAACCGAGGTCCCCCCCCCCCCGGTATTCCCGGGACGATCAAAACAAAATTTTAGTCATCAAAAATCAACCTTTTTTTGGTGCACGGGTCTTAAATTTAATAATTTTCCAGAGGGGGTCAGTGGAAGTCTGGATTTTGAGAAATTCTGAACTACATAATATGTTGCATTTTTAGGTTTTCTTTGTAGCGAATTAAGTTGAATTGTATAGCTATGAACAAATATAACTTATTTTCCAAACGGTTTCCAGCTGAAATACGCTAAATTTATTTTTTTCAAAATGTAAGCAAGATGTTAGAGGCGCAGGGCACCCCCGTAAGTCCGCCTATGATGATCATCATAAGCTGTGTTTCTGCAAATATTTTCTATGTTAAAAAAATAAATAAATACATAAACTGATATCAAACCTCGTTTGATGATCCCAAACAAATAAATAACATGTTTCACAATTTAAAACTTATAAAAATATTAAAAATTACTCATTATAAAAATACGTTTTAAAAACTTAAAAACATGCATCAATATTTTCACTGTGTACCAATGTTGTGCCAAAAGTAATTCCATGGTTGTTGTTCTTTTAAGATCAGAAATGGGTACCCATTTAATGGCACCCATTAAATTTTTGTTTGCATCAAGTCAGTGGCGTATCCAGGGGGGGGGGGGTGCCAAGGGACCAATGCATCCCCCAAGATTTTGTAAGACTATAAAAATGGTGGCACCGAATTTTGAAAAAACATGTAACCTTCATGTAAATATGCTTCAGGTTTTTTCAATGAAAAATACTTTATGGACACTGAAATGTTGTCATATTATTTTCTGTTTTCGACAATAAGAAGCAAAACTAATTGTTATTCTGTAATTGTGGAAATGTAAGAGGAAAATGAGCGATGTTCCTGCGCCTTATTGTTCTTGCATGATATTCATTTTTGTGAAAAAAAAAAAAAAAAAAACAATCTTTGAGCAACGCTCAATAGAAAAAATTAAATCGAAATACTGCGTTTTTAAAGTTTCACCATATTTCTTGATTTTTTTCCCTTCTCATCACAGTGTCGATGTTCAATGTGCACCCCCCAAAATCAATTCCTGGATACGCCACTGCATCCAGTACATGAAGATAAGTTATTATGGTTATTGTTGAGAAATGTTACATCTCACCTCTAATTTACTTCCTTTGAATAAACAAACCTAACTATGTTTATTCTTTTACTTTTTACTTCAAAAACATCTTATGTCATATAAAAGTTTTGTTAGATTGTTTTTTCTGCTCCCCCCCCCCTTTTAGGATATATTTTATATGAATATTTAACATAACATAACGTGTGGATAAATCTATTTGTAAGGAAAATGAATTGATTAAATAACTTCTAAAGCACCCTGAAAGTTAAACTATATGAAATTATGAATTGTAATAATGCAGTAGAGTACTTCAGGTAAGAAAAAATTTTTTACTTCAAATAAATGCAGTGAAAGTTATTCTTTTATTCGCGTTGGAGCTATTACGGAATGTAAACATTACCGCCTTCGGAGGCGGCCATATTGAATGAGCGCGCAGGCCTTGTGCTAAGATGGCTGTGGCTTAACACTCTCCCTAAATGACAAATGAAAAATTTATGGTATAATTTCCCAATTTGGTAGAATAACGGCACCAAACTGCTCATTCTTAATCCAAAATTAACAATGAAAATCTAAATCTATTTGTTGTTTTCACATTTATATAAATAGGAAAAAAATCCCTACTAAAAGCAATTATTTCGGTACTGTTCATTATTCTTGTAAAAATAACAATTGCATTCTAAGCGAAAAAGTTGTTTTAGAATTTGGATAGCAGCCAAAACAACTGCTTGCTAAAAATAATTACATATTTGAATTTTACTCATTAACAGATATTCAAAATGGCAACAGAAATAAATAAAAAGTATTGATTAGAATAGAAGAAATGATGAAAAATGTGGTTTTATTAATTATAATTGAGAAAAGAAATTCCAACAAAAAACCATCATTAGAACTTATGAGTACCACATTTTCAAATGGCAACAGAAAAAATAAAAGTCTTACTAAAAACAATCGATATAACTTTATTGTAACCCGTATTCAAAATCACAGCATTTTCTTTTTCTTTGATTTGGAGAAGTAGTGTTTTTCCCTTCAAAAATGGCACTAATGGAAAAAGCAATTTTAGAATTTTATTTTTGCAGCACTCAGGCCAAAATGGCAACAGATAGAAATCATTAATGAGATTTTTTCACTCGCAGATGATCGTTGATTTTCAATTAAAAATTAATTTCTGCTTTCTTTTGAAAGCCCCTATCTTTTTCAGGGTAGAGATATCAATTAGTGGTTTTGAAAACCGTAGGAAGGAAACTTTCTTAAAATGTATTTTTTGCGTTCTTTCGAATGAGACCAAGATCGAGAAGATCCGATAAGTATTTCGCTAGATAGAGTCATTTTGAAGTCCTTTATTCTAAATTCGAACAGATCGGTACTGTCTTCCCACGCAAAAATCACCTTATGATCCTTCCCGGGTGTCCAAGTATCTCACTGCCAAATTTCGTCCAGATCCGACGTAAACTGTGGATTGGTATAACGTACACACACACATGTATAAACATACATATTCTTTGTTTTATTTATGTGGATAACAGATAAAGTGACTCAACTGCAAAAACACTTTTTTTTGCTGCTAATTTAATGTACAGGGTTTCTACTCCTATAGTGGACCAATAGCTTATTTCTAAACCGTTAAGGATAAGCATATAGTTTGAATTTGAAAAATTTTTAGTCTGCTAGTTATAACCTTTGGGAAGCCCTAGGTTAGAGAATAATGTAAAAACCTAGCTTTAACGGGCTGAAGTTATACATTATTTGTCCATATGTAATGCATTAAAGATTGCATTTTTGTCACTTCATTGTTTTTTTTTTTTTTTTAATGTATAAAAATTTCTGTTGACATAATTTTTTCATGCTTTAGGTCCGAAATGAAATATTTGAACAAGTGCTGCTGCAAAATGGCAGAGAATCTTTTGTGTCATTATTCCTTCAGTATGGATTTGAAATCCATAAGTATTTGAGTACAACAACATTGTTGAGACTTTTTGAGAATGCTTTAAATGAGCCCTTTTTTGTCGAAGTGTTTTGGGAACGAATTTTGGGATACGGAAAAGTAAGATTTCTAATTTATTTTATTTAATATGTTTTTAAAAAAATATATTATTGCATTTTAGAAGTGAATTTCTTTTTAAAAATTTTTTTATGGCTGATACATTGTACTTTGATGGGAGAAAAGCTAGCAAATGTTATCTCTTTATATTTTAAAAATCCAATTGGCTTAAAATTAAAGAATAGCAACAGATTTTTTGAGCGATTCTGTTAGATGAAATAAAATGTAACATAGAACAAAATTTACTAGCAAAAACAATTTTTGGCTGATATTTTGCACACTTTGCCTTGTAGCATAACTTTTGGTGATTGTATCTGGTATATATTTTCTCTGGCCTGTTTTCGGCTAGTTCGGTTCACCAGATCTTTCTCATTTCTTAATCAAATTCTATGATTTACCTCTCATTTTAAAGCTTATTGTGCCAGCTACTGACGAAAAATACTCAATTTGTAAAAACTTTTTTTTGTGAAAAACCTGTTTTTTCTGTTTTTTTTTTTATCACACATTACTTTAATTAATAGTTCCCAAAAATTAAGCGCATTGGCATGGTTGATAGAGCTTCGTTTTTATATTGAGAAGGGTGAACGTTTAAATCTGCACCGAAAAATATTTTAATATGTTTGTTTGTTCAGCAGAATTTTTTTCCAACTTTCCATTATAACATGTATTATTTTTCCAAGGTGTTTTTTTGTGTGAGGGAGTAGGGTGCACCATGATTTTAGTAATATTTCTTCTGGTTTCAAAAGTAAGACATTATTTTAAAGTTCTTTTCCTCCGCTATCAGTGAAAAATAATCAAGCAACTCACGATTCTGCTATTACAGTGGAACTCCAGTAACTCAATAACCTTAGTAAGTCAACATTATTTTTCAAACGGTTGGTCCAATGTTAATTGCAATGAGTGCGAACTTCTCTAATTTGACATACACTTTAAAGTACATCTATAAGTGGACATCCACTTGCTGTTTTAGTAAACTTTTTGCTCCCAATATTCTCTCACATTACCATTTTCTGAGAATTGTGCTGTTTATGGGTCAGTCAGACCCGTCATTTAGGAGGTTCCGGGGGGGGGGCAAATACCCCTCCCCTGACTTTGTAGACCCGCAAGTAGTGCACCCCTACATTAGGTAATAAATCTGTGTGCTATCTTTAATTTTAGCTAGTTAGTTGCTTATACACTGCTCAAAACAATTAAGGGAGCAAGCACAAAAATGAAGAAAACCGTGCAAGACAGCCACGGATTGGCGTACAATGGATAGTACGCGTGTATCAATGCGCAATACAGAAAAAAAGACCTAAAAACTTTGGAATTAATCTTTAATTCTTCGAAATTGTGGAAAAAACATAAAAAGGTGATTTTGTACAATATTTTGGTTACATGTAAAAAATGAAAAAAAGGTACTGTTTAGACATGTTGCATGTGTTTTAATAAGGCATGTGGTCTCCTTGAACAGCTAAGACTGCTATACACATGTTTGGCATGGATCCGATTAGCTTATAGGTCTGAATTTGGGGAGTACTGTTCCACTCCTCAAGAAGTGCAATATCCAAGTCTTGGACAGTAACAGGCGACCTTTGTCACTCAGCAATTCATTGTCCGAGCATGTCCCAAACATGATTAATTGGATTCATGTCAGTAGAGCACGCTGGCTATTCCATACACTGTATTTTTTCAGTTTCAAGCATGTTCTTCACCAGACGAGCTCTTTGTGGTAGAACAATACCGTTTTGAAAAACAAAGGAATACCCAATAACTCCAGTGTGAGGGATGACATGAGGTCTCAGTATTTTGTCTGCATACCTTTGGCCCGTCAAAGTGCCATTCCAAATGATATGCAGGTCCGTACGTCCGCCTATGCTGATTCCACCAAATACCATCCAACCAGCTCGTCTGTTTTGTGATCTTTCACGAACGAATGGGGGGTTATTTCGAGTGCCCCTGTACCTCCATACCAAAACAAGTCCGTCGTCACTCTCCAGACTGAATTGCAACCCCTCTGTAAACAGCACTTGGCTCTAATCATGTTGCTTCCAATTTCGATGTTCAGCAGTCCATCTTCGAACCACACAGTGGCGTGGGGTCAACGGAATGCAGACTATTGGCCTACGTGCATAGAGCCCTCCCTCATGAAGCCCATTACGTACTGTTTGACTGGACCCTCTTCATCCTATTGCCAAAAGCAACTGCCTTTGCAGATGCATGGCATTCTCCATTCTGTTTTGACGGGCTGTTAACCATCGAACCGGTCATCAGTTGCTGTAAGGGCGCCTGGCCGACCTTGCTCTGAATCAACGTCTAACATTTCCTGTTTCTTGAAATCGATTCCACAGCCTTACAACACTTCTGACGACTCCATCAACATCATCCGCGACACTACATAGTGTTTGCCCGGATTCCAGCATGCTTATAACACGCCATGGCATGGATTCCGGTAAATCACGTTGTTGAGACATTCTCAATTAAATTTGTCTGAAAAAACAGTGTAAAAACACTACTACGCAATCGAATTTCACAGTTGCGGCAATAAAACGGACGCTTCTACAACAGCCCAATTTCTGCACTTATCTCCTTTTTCTGGTTTTTGGCCTCATTAACTTTAATTTGTTCATGAAATTCTCTTCTTCCGTTTCCTGGTAGGTTTTAAATTAAGAGCGATTCATTTTATGCTACTTATTGATATGTATCTTTGCATAATTTTGCTAAAATCATGTGTGCCCCTAATTGTTTTGAGCAGTGTATGTTCATTAAATAAATGCATAACTCATATTTACAGTAGTATGCTTTTAGCCATACTAAACATTAAGGGCACATGTTTGTAGGAAATCTATACAAAGCGGTTTCTCTTCAAGTCTGATTTTTTCAAGGAAAAATTGCTAAAAGCCTGTTTTTAAAGCAATAAAATTGTTAATTTACGCCTCAGATGTAATAGGGGCGCTGCATTAATTTTGACACTTATTAATAGTCAGGCTTCATTAATTCTAACATCTTGGGTATGTAATATAAAATGCTTACTTCTCTACTAATAATAAAGCTGAAGGTTTGTCTGTCTTCCTGTCTGTCTACGCGCGTAGCACCAAAACCGTTCAATTGATTTTCATGAAGTTCGGCACAAAATTAGTTTGTAGCACAAGGTTATGCACTACGAAGCATTTTTTCAGAAATTCGATTTCGTTCTTTTTCTATTCTAATTCTTAGCGGAAATTCGATAAAATAGGGAAGAAATATTTCATACACATTTTCAAGTGTTATATCATTCGAAAGCTTGAAATTTTCTGCTAAAAATGATGTCAGTTTGAAGTTTCTACAAGCATTAGAAGAGCTGTAATAATTGTTTTTAGAATCCCGGAAATTCAAGGCTTACCTTTAGCAAAGCAAGCAAAACGATTCTAAAATGGTTAAGCTCGAGAATAAAATTTGTTTGAAAATAAAGATGAAATGAAATATTTTATCAACGGAAATCAACTTGTCATGTTGTTACCATGGTTACCTTTTTATTTCGTTTATTTGTTTCTTTCTTTTTCGCTTAATAATTTAAAAAATGTATTTGTTTTTGTAGCAAACCAAACTCCAAGCCTTATTAAATTTAGTCAAAAGAAATATAATAAAACTGTGATAAGATGGCACCTGTAAATCAAATGAGAAATCAAGTCCTTTCTTTAAAATAGGTAGAGAAGAAAGAAAGTGACGCGTACCATTTTTATGAGTTTAGAGACATTTTGGAGATCTGACAAGTTGCATAGAAGAGGGAATAATTCTTTAACCAAATGAGGTCAAAAAAGAGACAACATGATAGGAAACCATTCTAAATTAATCGTTTGCAAAACATATTTTATTTCATTATTAATTTATTTCAATATAAATTGCAGTAAATGGCTTGAGGGAACGAATTTAGCTTTTAATTTATCGTTTCCTGGTTGATGTTCGTCGATGTTTATTGTTTTTATTATCATTATGAAGAATAATGCACGAAATGTCTTCTTCTTTTAAACTTTGGTAAGACTTCTGTTGGTTTCTGTGAGCAACAAAATTATTCTTATTTTTTCTTTTAGCTTATTTTTGTGTACCTCCCCTTGGGGTTGCATTCAAATTTCCCCAAGGGGGCTTTTACCCCTTTTATGGGGTAAAACAGTGTTAATTTCAATGCAGACAAAAGTGACATAAATTGGCGCGACCACTTGGCGATATATCGCCAAGCTTTTAATCGCCAAGTGTTTAACGCCAATTTGGCGACAAATTTGGAGAAAAGTTTTTTTTATTTGGGTTCAATTTGGCGCTGTGGCGATGTTTTGCGAAAAATCTACTGAATAATGTTGAAATCTGCGATATTTAGGTGATTAATCATTCTGAAACAGTTTTTTGCATTGTTTCGTGACAAACTAGGGATGTAAATGTTTGAATTGTTATCTTGCTCACTCCAAGCACTATTTTAGCTCTTAAGGCATCTACTAAGAAATTTACTCGTAAAAGAAAGTAGTGTGTGGGATTCATACCAAATTTTTATATCATTCTTTGAAGGAATTATAGTTGAATTATAACTAAAATAGAGTATTTTTTCTGCTACAACAAATTTTTACATATGAATTTTTAATTTTATACCACGGACAAAGCCGTGCGGGTACCGCTAGTTAAAAATATTATAAAAACATGCTATGAAGGATGTTTTACTTCATTTGAATAGAATTAAAATGACCAAAGCTCCAGGACCAGATAATATTTATTCAAAAATTCTAGTTGAATGTGCAGAGGAATTAGCGATTGTTATTGTAAATGTTTTCAATGCTTGGAAAATTCAGGGACAGTGCCAGATGACTGGAAGCTGACTAACATTGCGCCACTCTTCAAAAAAAAAAAAAAAGTTCAAAGGTAATGCAGGAAATTATCGACCTGTGAGTGACTTCAGTGGTTT
Source organism: Uloborus plumipes (assembly GCA_038373865.1). NCBI lineage: Eukaryota > Metazoa > Arthropoda > Arachnida > Araneae > Uloboridae > Uloborus > Uloborus plumipes. The sequence goes on along the minus strand of JAXGGA010001346.1, from coordinate 61,295 downwards.
GTCAAATTTTTGAAATGTTGATCAAATTTAAGACTGTTATATAATAAGAGTTATAAAATAAAATGATCTGTTGACTAGTTTGCAGCATGGTTTCAAGAAAGATAAATCATGTGCTACTAATTTCCCCTGTTTCACATGCAGATATATTTAAGTTTTTACAAGCCCAATTATGAATTTATAGTTGATTTTTACTTGTTTTATTCCAGAATTAATTTTTTAAAACTTAACTTATTTAATTTTGCTAGAATCATCACATATATTGTTTATTTATTTTTAGGTTGTTGCACTCGATGAAAATTTTATCGATAGAGAATTAAATTGGGTACTTCAGCAGTTAGTTGGTATACCCCTTTTTATACGCTTGAGAACCATATTTCACAGGACAGCTGAAACTGTTGATGAAGATATTGATAAAACTCTTACTGAGGACATTTCAAGACGTAAAGCCATATACATTCTAATTCTTTGGGCGTTGATGACAAAAAGAGAAAAGTTAGCTGTATTACTCTGGAGCCAGTCGGATCAACCCATTATAACTGCTCTTATGTCGTCATTGTTATTAGATAAGTTCAGCTTTTATATTACTCAAGAAGAGACAAAGGATAAAATTGTGAATCTGAGCAAGTAAGTTTTCATTTAAGTTTTTAAAATAAATTATCCACAATTGAATCTTTCAGCCAAAAAATTTTGTGCAACACACGTTGAAATTAAAAAAAAAAAAGTATGTTGCTCTTTAGTAGTGCATAGACAAAAAATAAAAATAAATAAATAAATAAAAATAAAAATAAATAAAAGAAGCACAAGTTTTTAAAAAGTGAGTTGAGAAAATATTTTCATTGAAATGTATAGCATCATTTTATTGCAATTCATGCTTAAAAAGCTAATACATGATATAAAACATGGAAAAGTAAGCAATAAAACATTTTTTTTCTGGTCTTTCAAACAGAAATTTTTTGACTTTGTTTATGTTATCAGTTTTACTTTACACGAGAGTTTTGCAAGTAGAAAGAAATGCATGTGGAGAGGGTATGTCGGAGGTACAGAAATAAATTTACACTTGAAAATCTTATGCCCATAAAAAACAAGGGTTCACCTGCCAGGGTTCGCTCTTCTGTTTGTTTCAGCATATATTGCTAGAATGATGCTACGTTTTCAATTTTTTTCATTAACAACACATTATATATCAACTAGTAGTATGTACAATATTGCTAAATTATGAAGCATACATTTATCATTAAACCAAAAAATTTAAAAATATTTTAACAAAATCTATGTTAAAAGGGGTCACATGCAGCAAAAGCTTTTTTTTTTCATTTATCGTCTTTAAAATTATTTTGATGAGTAGTACTGCTCGAGATAATGAAATGTATATTTTTAAGAGTCTACCTCAATCTAAGATATCGTCGGCACCATGCTAAAATAACAAATATGAAAATCGTGTTTTTCAAGTTTGAATTTTACAAATAATTAAAATTAAAATGTTACCTTTGAACGATAGTTTTACACTTAAAGATATCGATAAAATTTAAAAATTGAAAATAACCAGTTGCGCCAGGTGGGAAAAAATTATATTCAGTGTTTTGGCTCTCCTGAAAAGTTCCAATTTTCACATTCGTAATTTTAGCATGGTGCTGAAGTTATTCTTAGGAAAAGGTGAATCCTTCTTTATAAAAATGGCAATTAATTCATTTAAAATATTCATAGATAATTTTGTCGAGTTGTATTGCCAAAACAGCCATCAACTAAGCAAATCTCATTAAGCCCTATAAACACGAAGGGGACTGGGGTGGGGGTGAAACAAAGTTCAGTTGAAGCACTCTTTACATTAGGAAGGGTAACATCGATAGCAGGAGGAGAATTCATGTCAGTATTGCAGCTATAGGTCATACCAGAAGTTCAAAATTTTTTCAACATAAATCTGATTTATAATATCTTCTTTGGACATGCAAAACTTAGACTTCTCACACTCCAGGGTCCCCTGTATCTACCACAACTCGTGGTTTAACCGGGATAGGACCCTGAAGAGCACTCTGTTCTTTTTAAACCAGACCAAGGGCCGAGCAAACCCTTAGCCTAGCACCCCCAGAGGTATCGTTTCATTTGGAGGACTTTGTGACCACGACATTTTTAACGTCCCCCATCCACCATTAATCAAGACGGTGGATCTTCGATTGGCTAGGATCGAACACAGGTCCCTCCGGTCACGAGTCCGACGCGTTACCGATCGGGCTACCACGGCCCTCAAAGCTTAGACTGCAATCCAATAGAAAATGTTCGGGATAGTTGAAAAGGTGCATCAAACAGCAATCTCCTCTTTCATCTAATTTACAGAATCTTAACCCATTAATGCCGACTTCGAAAACATCAATAAGACATTCATTCAAGTTTTAAGCCTATTATCTCACACGTTTTCGACAAGGGTGCGAAACGAAAAAATAGTTTTCTTTCTGTGAGTATTTACTATGTGAAATGCACAATTGTTAGACTGATAGAGACATGTAAGGACAAGTTATAATTCCCTTCCGTGTTGGTACATTTTTGTACCAACCGGCATTAATGGGTTAAAATATGCTTAGGTATTGCATGGCATTCTCAGTACACTAATGCCCTCTTATTAATTTATCCATGCACAATAGAATACAGTTTTTACATGTTTATCTGAGCAAAAGAAGGTTCGATAAAATGTTGTGCTAAGGCTTCTAATTTATTGGCCAGTGTGTGAATTAACGACATGTTAATGATCTTCTAGGGAAAGAGAATATTGAATAGAAAGAAATCTTTTTAATTTTGACCCTCATGTTGAAAATTCATGCATTATTTATTAATTTATTTATTTATTTTCATGTTGAAAAGTTTGCAATGCTCTTAATATATGCATCAGGTGTGGAAATAGTTTGTATTGAAAGTCAACTTTTAATGGATTGTTTATTTATCTTAATTTAAATTGAAATTAATTTTATTTCATTAATACATGTTTTGCCAAAATATTTTTCTCACTTATTTTTAGGGAGTTTGCTACCATGGCTTTTAATGTGTTTGACTTATGTTACAATGATTCTCCTTCCAAAGCATATAATAGTCTTGATACAAAAAGTCATGAATGGTCTGGGCTTTCAATCATGGATGTAGCATCTCAAGCTAAAAATTTCGATTTTGTAGCACACCCATGCTGTCAAAAGTGGCTGACCAACAAATTCATGGGAAATATCAAGCTGCGTGAAATTAACTGGGGATTTGTGACTTTTCCCTCATACTTCAAAGTAAGAAATTGATTATTTGTGAAAAATAAATACTAAGTCTTGTATTTTTTAAATACAGTTTCATCTGCTAAGTGTAATAGTATGTTCAGCACATTTTAATACAAAGAAATAGTTGATCTTAAATAACCAACAACTTTTAGTGATACTATTGTCAGGAGTGCCCCAAAGGGAGGTCACAGGAGGTCACTGGGACTTTCATTCCCAGTTCTCAAATTTTCCTCATTCGGCAAATTCAGGGACAGTATTGTAATATTTTTTTTTGTAATTATATGCTCATTGTGTGTGTGTAGCGACCTGATTAATAAAACTTAATTCGGTTGCTGCTCAAACCTGTCAAATAACCAACATGCTTTGATTTGTAAAAAAGCACTTATATGCAATATATTATGATCTGTCATGCAGTCAATATGTTTTAATCTGTGTATATGTATATGGGCAATTCCATGTCAGATCAATCACTTTCTTGACCTTACCATTTCGGATTTTAATAAAATCTGGCGTCATGGACACATATGACTAGGTAAGCAATCCTGCCAATTTCAGATTTTTACTTTAAAAATTGTAGAAAATACAAGGTTGTAAAAAACGCAAAAAGTGCGGAAAAAACGAAAAGTGGTTACCTTCACTGACTATTGTTGTTCTATTTCTGCCTAGGTATTTCACCAAATGCTACCTTTTTAAAATTTAACTCTTTCTGCATTTTCCATTGAAACTGTAACATATCTCCACATTGCCTGCAAATGTTATTTTAGAGTATTGTTTGACTCTGATATTTTTTTCACCACAGTAGAAAATACTTCCATTTCTTTATTCTTTCGTGTGCCATTAGATCTGAAAATCCGGTCACTAAAGCTTTTTTTATAACTTTATAATGATAAACGGATCATGTCTTTGGTAAATGAACAGATTTTAATATTTATGGCGCCAGCTTATGACGAAAAATAGACCCATAGTCAAAAAATTGCTTGTTTTGTCGAATTGAAAAAAAAAAATTGTGTTCTACACATTACTTCAGTATATAGTATAGCATCTGAAAATGAAGACATTGTAAAAGATAAATACCTTTATGCATAAAAATAAAAGCATATAAAATAACATTGAAAATCGCAAGTGTGCACAGGAATACTGCAGACACGTGTCTGCAATATTCTTGCGCATTTGTGCTTTTCAACGTTGTTTTTTATGCTTTTATGAAGACATTGGTTTAGTTGGATAGAGCATCATGCTTATACCGGGAAGAACATGAGTTCTAATTCAAGCTAAAACAATTTTATTTAAATGTGGTTATAATTCAGGAGAATTCTTATCTTCTTCCATCATCACGTTAAATGTTTCTCAAAGGTGTTTTCTTTTTTATTGGGGGGGGGGGGGGGGGGTATGCCAGAACTTTAGTGTAATACTTCATCAAATTTCAAAAGTAAGACATTTTTTCACTGCTGTCAGTGATAACTCTTCTTCTGTTATTCGAAAAACTGCTTAAAAATCTGGTTTTTGCTTTCCTTCTGTCAAGTGTGAATGTTTTGCACGGGTCAGTTTGTCTTTGTTATTTTAATTACATTAAAAATTGTCTTTATCATTTTCTAGATTCTTCTTTGTGCTTTCCTCATCATTCCAATGTACTGGTGGGTGAGATTTAAAGAAAAAAGTGATGATACTGATAGAGATGGTTTGTTGAATATTATGGTTTTGGAGTATATATTTAATCATCAAGTATAAACTGGAAAAGTAATCTTTTTTTTCTTTTTAAACGTAGACTATAAAGCAGATGAACTGTATGCCCCAGAAGAGCGGCAACTGATTTCAAGGTAAATAAATATATATTCTAATGATTAGTGTTGATTTTCGTCAATCCATTTGAATGGTTGCAACAGTTTTAGGTATATATTTCCGAGCTCTGCAAGTCTCACACCGTTTTCACGACAGAGTCTCGAACTCGTCTCCTCCAAGTTGAACAAAACGTTCCCCTCCAAAATTTTACAATGGCCTTGATCCTGCAAACATTTTTTTGATTGATTCTTTCAGTGTTGCACCAATCATGGCAAAAATTAAACGCCAGTAGATTGGCAGCCTGTCTGTCCAACGCCCCTTTGGTCGGCACTCAACCCAAAACACAAAGCTTTGCCTTCGAATTCCACAACACCGACAGAAGCCCCAGGAGTGTCCCGAGACGTTCAGGGCGCAGACGCCCGGCATTGTTGAAGGTCATCAGCACTGAACTGAGGACAAGTGTCGAGCATACTATGCTACATGATCTTATTAATATTAGAAATCTTCATTTGCTTGATAAATATAGTGACTGGTCAGTTTCATGACAACTAACTTAGAAATATCTTACACCTATCCCATTTTGCTGGTGCCAAATATGATATAACCAATGCTTAACAATATCTGCATTGGTAACTTTTTAATTCAATTTATTTTAACTAGTATTTTTTATAACTATCCTGAGTGTTCTCTCTAATGAACTCTGCTTGGGGAAATGTTTTGCCCATGAAGTAAATAAATAAATACAGAATAACTAACTTTTTGGAGTATTCTTACTATCATATAGTGCAGTTAGGCCTAATTTATGCAATATATAAGCAAGTACAAATTAAGAACTAGGATTGCTCTTATTAGGTTGGTGCTATTATGTGAGCACGCAATTTTTATATTTATTATATAAGTAAAGATGTCTAATTTTGATATTGTCACTGTAAATGCTTCAAAGAAACTCGAAAGAAAACACTTAATGACAAAGTTGTTCAACAGTTGCTTCCCAAGATATTAACTAAAACAACTGACTTTGTACCAAAACAACTGGTTTTATATGAGATCCTTTAAGTTTATCAATGCAGTCATCTTTGCAGGAAGGTAGTGTCACTTTGTTCGAATATTCTTTGTCTTTTTTTTTCAAACTATTGCAAGATAAATTTTTGTCTATTGAATCTTGTATTCTGCAGAACTTAGAAGTCACAATATCACTATCACAGTTCACAAACTCCACAAAATTTAACTACACAAAAGTGAACTACTAAATTCTACAAGAAATTTCCCGTCTTCTTCATTCATAATCAGTTTCACCATTATTATTTATTGTGTTTAGCAGATTGACCATTATCTTCAGCTACCTACCTCATTTCTCGTCTCTCTTCTCTAGGTAAACAATGCAGATCTTTTTTATCTTCCATACTTGAGAGATTTCACCCCTCTATAGAAACCAAGAAGCATTGTCAAGTAGAAAATTTTCGATCTTCAGAATTGGGAAAATGATGTGTAATTGATATTTTGCGTCGTATAAATGATGGTACTTTTGCATAAAAGGGAATAGGAATGAATGGAGATAAAGCGTATAAATGTAAAAGATGTATAAAAGAGACAATATCAAAACAGTGCTTTACTATGTTCATAACTGAAAATTAATTAATAGCAAAATAAGTCTCTTTAAAAATATTTCAATTAAACAAAACACTGCTTTTTCACGCTAATTTTTTTAAATTATTTTTTTGCACCTTGATTAGAGATCCCATGTATCACCATCTGGCTGAAACAGTTAAGTTTTTTTAAAGAAATCATAATTTAGACGTTATTAGGTGTGAGTGGAAACAAAAGCTAGAAAATTTTGTAGTTTATTATGTATTTTGCAGCAAGTACAGGTATTTGAATTTGCAAACTGAACATATTTCAAGTACAGGTTTGGAATTGAAAATTCAGAATTACATCAGACTTTGCGATTTTAGTCCTTTCTGTTGCGAACATTTGACTGTACTACGTGAAATATTTCCTGATTTAAATGATTTTTATTTTTAAGAACTTAAAAGTTCATTGAATATTTGTTTTCTTTTCAATTTTTAAAATGTTTAAGAAAGTATGGAAATACCTTAAACAGCAATGTGCGACAAACAACATTGATATTTATTTATCTATTTATTTGTTTTTGCAGTTCTTCTACAGAAGAAACAACTACCTCACCCATAGCTAAATATCATTATCCACCACTGAGGTTGATGATATACTGGATGTGGAGTGCACCTATTACGAGATTTTATGTTTCAAATGTAATCAGATATATTTTTCAAATATAATCTAAATGCAATAATTTCACCATTTTGTTTGATTGGATAAATATTAGAACAGTTATGCTCCAAATAAAAAAAATGTTCATTTTCTGGTATTTATTTAAAGATTATTTTGCTTGGACAGTATTCTTTAATATAAAATACTTCTTGAACAATAATTTTAACTTTCATACTCTTATATTCGTCATTTTATAATCAAAATGTAATTTACCAAACTGCATGTCATAAAATTCAAGTGTATTTAAGATTTAAAAAAAAAATCTGCTTGAATGTTTTATTTATTTCTCTTATGCAGTGAAATGATATGGAAAATTTTCTTTCCTGTACTTTTGCAAAAGGTGATAAATTTTTTTCTCTGAAAAGTCAAATGAGATTTTAAAAATAAGTACAGTCGAACCTCGATAACTCGAACCTTGATAACTCGAATTTTTCGATATCTCGAAGAATTTTTCTTTCCCTTCGTGCATTTTATATTGTCAATGCTAAAATTACCTTGTTAAGTAGAAATTTCCAGTTTTGAGCCCTCGATAACTGGAAATATTTTATTTCCCATCTGATTCCATTTTCTCTTTCCTTGTCCCAAAATGTGTGTAACCGTGCATGTTTTGTTTCCATTTTATTTTATGGGTAACTAATTCAGATATCACTTCCTTACCGATTAGTATTGCTTTAAGAAAGCTGGGTTCGTTGGAGAATGAAGAGCATTCCACCGTATGTGACATAAATGATGGAATTGAAAGGACTAAATAAGGAGAGATGGGACGGATTTGTTAACTGATAAATCGAAATGGAATTTCAAGACTTTTTAAAAGTTGATGAAGAAGTTGCAGTGTGTGGTCAGGGGGGGGGGGACACAAAGTTCTGTCTTAAATTCCCGCTGCGATCCAATTTCTGAAGAGAATGAAGAAGAAATCTGAAAAACTTATGAAAAACCAAAAAGCAAAGAAGCCTGATCCGTTACTTATGTGTTACGAAGATTTATTAAATCTCTTTCAGGTATGACAAAGATACTTTTAGAATACTTTCTCATTTAGAAATTGTAGTTGAAAGTGAAAAGGACTTGAATTTAAAGCAAACCAGCATTGGTTCTGTTTTTTTTTAAATGAAGAAATGAAAAAGTAAGTGTTTAATTTATACTTTCAAAGATACATGCACTATTTTTTGCATATACTCGCAGTACCCCATCCCTTTGCCCACTAATCAAGGAATTTCAATAACTCGAATTTTTGATAACTCGAATTTTTTTACTGCTCCCTTCGAATTCGAGATATCGAGGTTTGACTGTATATGAAAAGTTTATTTCTTTTTTTTTATTTAAGTGTGATTTCTTTTTTAAATTATGTTTCTAATTATGTTGTAGGTTAGTCAATAAAGTAATTAACTGCATAACTTTTTAGCATACTGTTTATTAGAACATTAGCTAAAAATAAACTTAAATTACTCTAAGAAAACAGTATTTGGTTGGTTAATCTCCACGATGATTAGTTTGAAATTTTAACAATTTAGGTCACAATTTTCATTTTTGTTCCATTGATTACACGAATACTCTCCAAGTTCTGACTTTTTTCTTACTTTCTTAATCTCTATCAGAGCATATACATATATAATACACAAATATTGTCAATTTGAGATAACTTAATGATTACTACAGCTCAAATTTTTTATTAGGACCTGCCACATTTGTCTTTTATTTCATGTTAGTTATCCTCCATACCTCAATGTTTACTTCTTTTAACTCATAGTTTTTTCTTGCTTTTTTTTCTTTTCTTTTTCCACAAAATCTCAAGTAAAAATGAAAAATCTTTCCTTTTCTTATGTAGTTCTTGCACCATAGAAGCTATTCATCATTCCTCATATCATTATAGTTTTTTTTTTTTTAAATTTTAGATAATCCAATGATGAATTATAAATGGCATTACAGTGAAACTTTTTTGCATTGAAACATCCTCAGATAATTGTCGTCAAAGACTTTTTTTCAAAAAAAAAATTAATGAAAATTCCTTAGAAAATATTCTTCAGATGTTATTTTATTGTGTTCTAACTATGCAAATAAATATACATTAACTGTTATTGAAACAATATCCTAAATATGCTTTTCTGTAAAAAATTAACCTTACCCCCTTTAAAAAATAAATGGTATTCGATAAAGACTGTCTTTGAATTTGATTTCAGCTTGCTTAAAATACCCTAAAGGCTTGAAACATCAGCGGCAGCAATTAATTGCAAGCTAGTGTTATTTAAGATACAAATATGTGATGAATTTAAGGTACAAATATGTGAATAATATACTAACAAGGAGACGGCACGGCCGTGGGGTCGGAGATTCGGGTCAATTTTTTTTGTGGGGAAAGAGGACCATTAGTATCTCACGTAATTGAAGTAATACGACGCACTACTCAGAAAATTTTGAGAAAAATCGAATTTAAGTTACCGATTTTAAAATTGAAGCCTTATCAGTTTAAAATCTCTTTCTTGTGCTAAGCCACCGTGGCCCAGTTGGAAGGGTGCCAGGCTTGCGATCCGGTGGGCAAGGGTTCGAATCCCACTGCGGGGGGATTTTTTCTTTCTTTCTTTTTTTTAAATTTACTTTCATTAATATTCAAGTGTTATAATTATTGTAAAAATTATTTACACCATTTGAAAATTATTGCTTTGTTTGTTTCTTCGTTAATTACCGCTACAGTTTTTGTTTTTTTATTATTGTATGAAAAAAATTGAATTTATACTCATTAATATAAAAATGTTATAATAACTGTAAAAAAATATTTGCCCAATGTAAAAAGTATTAGTTTGTTTTTTTCAACGGTAATTACCACTGCGGGTTTTGTATATAATTATTATTTTTTTTAAATATTGAATTTATTCTCATTATTGTTCCAATGTTCCTCCTTATATGATTTAGAATGAAAAATAAAAGAAACCCACCGTTATGAATTGTGTTGTTGTAAGAAAAAGAAAATAATTGAAAAAAAAAAATCAAAACAGTATTAAAAAATAATATAGGGATGTGAACAGTTTCAATAATTGCTAGGTAAAAATTAATAATAATAATAAAAATTAAGATCGGAACGTTCTATGAGCAGATAGAATAACGAGCGCGAATGTTTTTCAGTGAGTGAAAAACTTTGCGTTCTTTGGCTCAAATATTCTTTTTTTAATTAGGTTCGGAGGAGAAACATAACCAACAGCTTGAAGGGAAAAGAGAAAAAAAAAAATAGAAAGAAAGAAAAAAAAAACCCCGCCGTGGGGTTCGAACCCTTGCCCACCGGATTGCAAGCCTGGCACTCTTCCAACTGGACCACGTTGGCTTATCTTAAGAAAGAGATTTTAAATTGATAAGCCTTCAACTTAAAAATCGGAAACTTAAATTCGATTTTTCTCAAAATTTTCTGAGTAGTGCGTCGTATTACTTCAACCACGTGAGATACTAATGGTCCTCTTTCCCCACAAAAAAAATTGACCCGAATCTCCGACCCCACGGCCGTGCCGTCTCCTTGTAAGTTTTTTTAAGTGTATTAAAACTGACTCATTATAGGAGAAAAAAAGAATCCATGTGTAATTATGTGAAACTTAAAGTATCATAACTACAATATTTTATTTAAATTTGTATTAAAGGTATTTTTATAAACATTTTTAGTTTCTTAGGCTTACTTTTTTTCTTCTTGCAGATGTTTTATTTTTTGTTCCTAATGGCTTTTAGTGCTGCAGTGATGTGGCCTTCTTGTGGAAATCTATATCTAGATATTACAATTTGTATATGGACGCTTTTAATTGCTGTTGATACAAGCTACAGAATCTATGCTTCCCATAAGGTAATTGGAAAAAAAGACATTAATGTTCATGTTTAATGATTTAATGTACTTCCCACAAATGGTTATACTTGCTGCATTGTGTATTTGTATTGAAGATATATTTTGGAGGGTTGAGAAATTATTTTCTGAAAATTATAGTTTTATGTGAAAGGAGTGAGTAATTGTTCAAAAATGTAAAATTATTCATATGAATTTGTTCATTACAATTCCATTTTAAGCATTTAATGTTTAGTGAATGTTTGAGAAAAAATAATTTAAAGCAATAAATAAAGGTTTATTTAGCTTTGAAAAGGTGACATATAGGATATTTACAGTACTTCTTACTACTATCATCTATATTGTAACAAGTCCGTAGCACCTTCAACTTTCTTAAATGAGCATTCCAATCTTAAGGAAGTAACTATAAATTTATTTACAATTATGTACACTTATTTACAATAGGAGCAGGAAACAATTGCTAAACATCCAGCAATTAGGTAGCAAACAGTTCACTGTACTCTCAACAGTAACTCAGCACCATGTATCTAACGTGAACAGTAATTAAGAAATTACAAAAGCAAAACATTCACCCGAGCGAATAAACTGAGTCTACCAGAAATCAAATCTGAAAAGAACTCACTAACTGTGTTCGAGGCAGTTGGACAGCTATTTATCCTCGGAAGGAAATTTCTACAACATTCTAGCAAAATCTGATTCATTCACAAACTTAAATAATCCATTCAAGAAAGTTCTAGCGATAAATAGAAAAACAATAGAAAAACGTACAATGTTACACCTCAGCGTGAAAATGTCTTCATGCTTATTAAATGTAGGGCAAGTGTAAAAACTACAAAATGTTACAGGGCCGGTATACAAGTGATAAAAGTGATATCTTCAGATACTTTTGCAACATGTTGCCCGATAAAACCAAAACTTGTGACAATGGTGCAAGGCAGGAAAAACAACAACTATTTATAAGATTTGTAACAATATTGTATATTAGTCAATTTGACCTTTCACTTATTTAGTTTTAAAAAATGTGTAATGTGGTATTAAATTTTAAGTAAAAGTACATGAAAATTACTTCAAGAATTAGTGTTCTTCCATGGCTCAGCTTTCTTAAGCAATAAAATAATTCTTATTGCTTTTTTTTTTTTACAGTACAAATGTTTTTTCATTCATTTTTTTTTTCTTCATCCAACCAGTTTAAATCATACCTGCCCCATTAAAGTGGTGCAATTTAAATTACTGAAAAAACATATTGTCCATGTTTATATGAATGTTATTAATATTCTTAGTTGTTATAATTTTTGTATATTTTGGTGTATTAATATGTTAATTAACTTGAAACACTTAGATACACAGTAATTGTTAATAATTATTCTTTATATCACATCTAGCTTAAGAACATCTTTGTACCAAAGACATTTGATTGAATCAGAAATTCAAAATATAGGATATTATATTAACATTTAGAATATAGTTTTTATTTTGTCTGCTATTTTTTTTAGTAATTAAATATTTTTTTTTATTTTGTATTTCAATTGTACATATTTTTTATTACAGAGATAATTTATTTCTTGATAGTCACATTATGGAAGATGAGGTACATCAGAAAATTGTGGCCAGTGCCGTTTTTAAAACACTCCTTTACAATAATAAAAAAAATAAGAAAAAAAAATCTTGATCAAGGTCTATGTGTTTATTTTGTTTCAAAAACCTATTAAATTGTTGTTAGATAGAAATAATAAGTGAATATTGTGAAACCAACCTAAAAGATGGTACAAATCTTCAAAAAACAAGTTTGATATTCATTTATGCAAAGTGATTTCAGCTTTCAGAAGAAAAACTGTTGTGGTCGCTGCTAATTGATTATAAACAATCCCATAATGTGTTTTTTTACTTTTGATTATTACTTTCTGTCTGTACTTAAGTTAACCCTACACTGCATGATTTTTTATTTTTCGTAGAAAAAAATATATGTGTTTGTCAATGTAATAAGAAAGCATGGAAAAATATTTAAAAAAATTTAACTCTAAATTTTCACCCCTTTCTAATTAAAAATAGTTTTGTTGCCAAATGGCTACACCATGCATTCAACAGATAAAAATGATTGTAAATGATAGTCTTGAAATTAGTTCTTTTTTGTAAAAAAAATAGAGGAATTGAACATTTGGTGCACTGTACTCTTGTAATCCTTTACATTTTGACATTTTACATTATTTTTTATATGTACTTGTACTTTTCGATGATCAATTCTGTCAAATCTGATGTCTTTTGGACTCTCTCTCGCGCAAACTTTCCTTCTTTTCTCTTTTTTTTTTTATTTGTAACTAGTTCCTCTGTAGCTAATGGTCTCTTTTTAATACGCTTTTATTAATTTCACATGTGGGTTTGTTTGTATGTATGTATGTAACTCTGAATAAAAGATAAAATGTACGTTCTTTGCAAATATAAAAGTAATATATTTAATATTATTTTTAATACTAAAGGCTAAACTGTATTGCATATTGATGTATTATAAGTACATGTAAACTTAAGTGCGGATATTCAGTAGTTTTGAAAATCAGAGGGAAACCCGTGATGATCACAGTGCATTCCAATGTAAAAGCGTATTTTTTAGTTTTTTTTCAAAACTATATTTTAAAATTATTAATGACTTTACTTGCCCGTGTAAGCACAACGTTTATGCTAACTGAAATCTAAAATGAGCACGTTTTAAAGGCTTTTCCCTATTTTTTTTTTTTTTGTTTGTTCACTCTGTTGAACGTCAACTAAGCATTGATAATTGCGAGGTCTTATAAACGGTAGAACAGCCGAAAGTACCACTTTTGGGTCCGCATGATTAGATTATACCCTCCAAAAAGAGAAAGAAGCTAGCGCGAAACATAAACAAAGCTCATACTTCATGAACTATAGAGATGAATCGAAGTGTTCTCTGGATGCTTACTGCATAATGTTGCCAAATGGCTACAGACGTGTATTATGTCCTAGATTTTTTCCAAATAATTATTTTGATGTAAAACGCATCTTAAACGAAAGACAAATGTTTATTTTATTCATGTTATTTTTTTAAAAGACGAAGAAAAATATTTCATTGTAAAAAATAATTTCAAAACATGGTAGTTTGAGTGATTTTAAAAGCTATCCATATGGATTCATTTAAGAGCATGTAACAGACCAGTGCTGCCATGTATGGAGGATAAATGGTGATAATTGCTTTAAATATAACCAATACTTGCTTTTTATGCATTGAGTTGCCTTATGACTACACTCTGCTATTCATAAGGAGGACAAATTGTCCATGTAGCCAATTGGCAACACCATGCAGTGTAGGGTTAAGCACTTATATATAGGTGGTCATAATTTCATTTATTTCTGTTTTTTACTGAAATGAGGTTATCATTTAAATTGGACTATGGTATTCCACAATTCCACTGTGAAATCCTCAGCAGTGGAATTGTTGAGAATTCCACTTCTAACTTTTATAAGTTAGAAGTGGAATTCTCAACAATGGCACTTCTGGCATATAACAAGATATCTGGACTAGAGCCTTGATTTGAAAACTTCTTGTAGTTTTTTCAGCACAGAGTGAGATAAAATAAAAAGCTTTCCTGCCCCTCAAAACAAGTTCAAGTGTTAAATGAAAGTTTGAAGGTTATTAAATACAATGAGCATTGTAATTCATAATAGGGAGTAGGGATGTATCAATAAGAAAATTAGCAGATTGCTGATTAATATTCAGGATTATTTTAATATTACAAATTTCATCATCAGTTTTGTTATCTCTCTTTTAGAATTCTAAATTTAGAAAAAGTTATTTATTTCTGAAACAATTATTTTTCTCTATCTTCCTAATTTTCTCAAAATAACTTCAAAATTTCATCCTGTTTCCTTGAACGCATTTTCGCATTGTTGCTAATAAAATTACAGTAACACCTAACACAATGTTAATTATTTTAACTAGACATAAAATTAAGAAATAACTAAGGCGAGGCTGCGGTGAGCATGAGGATCAAGCTGATTTTGAATTGTGCTGTAAGGTGAAAATGTTGAGAAGCACTGATGCAGTGTATATTTGAAATACTAAATTCTACAGTTCCAGAAAATATGTGTAGTTAAATTCTCTTAATATTTGAGCTGAAGTAACTAAACGTAACCTGTCGTTGCATTTCTTTATCTTTATAATTACATTTTCCAAAAACTTCAAAAAAATTTACACTTTAAGTATTTTTTTCATTTAAAAAGCTTTAGAAGTAATGATGGCATTCTCTTTTGTTACCTAAATGCAGACTTGCTGACTCTTCTGCTTTTATATTCAATTTTTAACCCCCAGCCACCACAGTAATTTCTCCTTTTTAAGAAGTGAAAAAGTTGCTACACTCCATTACTGCTAAGAATAGTGTTCTTAGTTTTACTTTCCTTTTAATAGTGAAAATTTAGAAAACCTAATGACTATCCTTGTTACACCAAAAGTTTGAACAGTATGTTTCTGTTAAATGCTAAAGACAGATTGATATTCTAGAAACTGTAAACAAGCACAGAAAGTTTTTCAATTTTTTTTTTTTTTTTTTTTTTTCAGAATTTAGCTGGCAGTTGAATAACAAAATCTCTTTTTTTTTTTTTATTTATTTCTTATGACCACCAATAAATGCTAATAACTATTTTTTGTGATAAAGTTTCTCTCTTTAACCTATGTCTAGACTGAAAAGTTGTTCCAAGTTAGTGAAAAGTATTTTGAAAACTGAAAGTTACATAAATTAGAGTTTTATTTTTATTTCTTAAGTTTTATTCAAAAAAAAAAAACAATTAATAAATAAATTAATTAATTAACTTGTGTGTGAAAATAAAATTTTTGTATTTTTGAATTAATTTTTTCATAATTAATATCTAAAAACTTTAAAATTTTCAATTTTGTACTAGCAATCATATGGATTGAAGTATTAACATTTGTCCTGCTTTTTTGTTTCATTTGTCTTGCTTTTTCATTTTATAAGGTTGGAAACTCAGTAAATGCATTTCTTTTTCCTTACAGGCACTTCATAATATTTCTTTGTTTCGACCATGCCTTGAAATAGTTTACATGATCTCTTTTGTGTTCTTTTATTTCTTATTCCGTATTTCGCACTTAAATGCATTTCAATATCCCTATGCTGGGAAAGTTCTTGCATGTTTAGGACTTGTGTACTTTTATTATCGAACTACTGTGATGTTTGTTCCTGTTTCCTCCACTCTTGGACCCTTACTTTATCGAGTAAAAAGAATGGTAAGTCTTCTTTTGATTTTTCAATTTATATTTTTCATTATTTAAGCAGTATTTATTTTTGCCTCCCAATATATTTTGTTCAGAAAGATAATTCTGTACATATCTTTTTGTCATGTTATTGCTTTCTTTACTAAAAACCTAAATTTTTATAGTTTGTACTCATGTAAATTGTATTAAATAGATCTTTTGTTATTTTAAAATAATAAAAAATGTAGTTGGATGGTTGCATTCAAAACCCTCTCTCCCTCTTTTTTTTTTCTATATTTTTTTTTCAGAAAGTTCAGTGTGACACTTTCTTTATATTTTCAAAACAATGTGCTGAATTGAGCTCAGTGTGAAATCAAAAATGTAAAATGATTGCATTAAAATTTTGCTGATTTCTGGTTATTTCTACTAGTTTGAAATGCTGGTAACAAATTTAAAGAAACTTTTTAGGCAGTTTTCAAGGTCACCGAGAGTCACAGCCGGCCTCATGTCATTTTGGTCTTCGTGCCTCCTGCCTCCATTAAACTTGTGTTAACATTAAACCCCATTTAACTTATACTACTTCAAGTTTGTGCCAAACCCCCAAAGACTAGGCTAACATGACGTCTTGTCGGCCCTGGCAATTTGAAACTAAAAACTACAATTTCAATGTTTTAACCTGGAATCAAGAGTCTGGAAGATCATTTGAAGTTATTTTGCTATTGCATAGCTATTGAAATTAGCAAAAAGTCAACCAAGAAAGTTATCCCTTAAACACCTCAGAAGAGCATTACTATTTTTATTTTGCTTTTATAGAATTTAGAAATAATAACCACAGACTGTTTGGATTACTTTCAGATGTGATCATACTGCCTCGAAAGTGCTGTATACAGTAACAAAATAAAATATACAGGCCCTCTGATAGTTTTGAAGAGATTGATTATAATTAATGTTCAAAATATATGCAAAAATGTCAGACAAATAATGTTGTTTTTAATATTTACCAGAGATGAATAAATATTTTAAAAATATATCTTAATTTGTAATTTTATATTTTGTATTTAGATGTCTGTTGACTTTATAAATTTCATGAAGCTAGCTCTTATTATCATATTTGCCAATGGACTTGCAATGCAAGCTGTTTTATATCCAGATTATCCTTTAACTCTTGAGATGGTTCGAAAACTTTTTCACAAGGCATTTATAGCACTTTTTATGACTCCGACAGATGAATTGACGAGTGAGTTTTTTTTTTAAATAAGTCATTTAATTTTATTTTGCTAGCATTGTTTTCTTTTATTTTATTAGAAACGTAAAGCAGTTGGTAACAGAATATTCTTTTGCATTCAAAAGTTCTTCCTTTTGTCAGGATGAACTAAATATATTGTGAGATGCATATATATTGGTTACTGGAGTGTTAATTAAATCGTTAGTTTAAATAGCATCACTTGCATCGGGCTTCCAAGAATAACATTAGCAGTATAGCTAAGTGCTATTACACAAAACTTTATAAAAAAATAATCAAAAAGAAAAACAACTTTGAAGACCTCAAAAGTCATGACTATTTCATACAGAACATTTCTAAAATAGCGAAAGTAGCTATTAGCTTCAGGGAACTAATTCATGATTTTAAAAAAAATTTTTCAATTAAGAAAAATTCTGAGAGGGAATCCTTAGCTTTCCCATAGCATCATCATTCAGGATCGCACACAATCTGATTTTGGGAACCTCAAATTTTGGGACCTCATCACTATCCCTAATATGACAGGTTCGTAGGAGAGGCAGGGAAGAATGTAGAGTAACGCCTCTCAAAAAATATTTGTTTCATTGTTGTAAAAATAATGCAAATTCAAAGTAGATTAGTTTCAATCGTGTTAAAAATAGTAATTCGAAATCTCAATTTTTTTCTTTCAAAACTGCATCAAATCTTCATTTTATTTCTAAAATTAAGTACAAACCCTGAAAAGGTATGAGACCTAAGTTAAACCACCTGCTTCTTTATTAAAAAAAGAATGATTAAAATTGATTCACGCAGTGATACGCTGTTAGCCAACAAACAGCAGATCGCTTTCAGTGTATGCAAAAAATTTGAAGAGTTCCTTCATTTTCTCCCGGATTCCGTCATCTAAAATAGCTTTTATGACCATGCTACCAATTGCGATTATATCCTGTTTCAAACAAAAAATGAATTTTCGAAATTGATTGCATCCTCAAGTAATCAGGGAACATACATAAATAAAAGACTGGTCGAGTTGAGAACCTCCTCCTTTTCTGAAGTCTGTTAAAGTTCTTTTGAAACTGAAGTACATGTTACGATATATGTGATTCATGTACTAAAAAAGAAATTTACCAAAATGTTGTTTTCAGTTAAACATTTGATGTGAGTCTTTCTTGTTAATTTATTCGCCCAATCTGTCTCGCCAATTCAGTTTATTCCATGCATTTTATAGCATTACTATATCAGGGGTTTATAATAAGGCACAAATGAATGGGTCTTTAAATTTGGTCGTAATGATGCACAATTTCATTCTAAAAGAGTTTTTAGCATCAGTGGTTGATGAACAGTATGTTTGACATAATTCTATAAAAAAACCACACGGCATGTGAGGTGAGCTGGGTTGCAGATGTTTGCCATGTAACAATTGAGTCACACATTGAACATTTGCTCACCCTGAACACCATTTGAAACAATCTCTGTCCGTAAGTATGATTTTTGCATGTAATTTTACTGAATTTTTTAAATGTCAGTAAGTAGTTAATTTTTTATGCATTTGGTATGTATCTGAAAAATGTTATCAACTGATGTTTCTGTTTATTTTTAGAAGACCCTAGTAAATGTGTAGCATTTGAACAAAAACTAACTGACCGGACTATGTGTCGAATAAATAATTGTGAGTAATGCTTAGAATATTTTCTATGTTTTTAAAACTTTTGTGAATGAACTCATTTTTGTTAATATTACTATAAAATTTACTTTGGTGTTTGATTATGAAGCAACTTTAATGTTACTTTACCTGTTTTATAAACTTTATTGTTGCCCCATTTCACCAAGATAACGTGAGACAGGCAATTTTCAAGCTAGCTTCAGAGCAGTGTTACCTTGGTCTGTCCTTTCTCCAGATCTATTACACAATGAACATTTTCTAGAAACTTTTAAGCCTATTATTGAAGGATCATTTGAAAGAACCCACATGATTATGATATGGGGAATATTTTATGTTGTAATGTGAACTGCCCATTCTTTTCTGTTTTTAAGTCCTTTTAAGTTACATATTTATTAGTGAAAGAGGGAATAAGGAGGATAAAGAATTTGACTTACTTTTTTGCTTTTGATTTTCCTGTTATAGATGTTGATGGTACTTGTTATACTGGAAAGAACTTTTGGTCCTACCTCTTTGTATTTCAATATATCTTACTCATGAAACTTGTATTGATAACTGTGTTGATGGCTTTATATACGTATGTATTCATCATGTATTCATACTTACTTAATATTTAATTTTGAGTGTATTTTATGTATAAGTAAACATTTTCTCAAAACAAAATGTTTTTTGGGTGGGGGAAGGGGAGAGAAGGTTAAAAACAGTATATTGAAACAAACTCCAAGAAAGCTTTAAAGTTTGCTTGTCTTATCCAAAGAACATTGCACAAAAAACACCATCAGACGTTTATCGGTAATGTAGTTCGTCTTAGCAGTAATTAGTTTTAAATGTGTTCAAATTAGTCAGTTTCAACTGTATTACATGTGATGTTCCAAACATGATATCCTTAGTTCCAGACACCTCCTTTCTATGTTTTTCATTTTTCGATTATATGCTGGCCATGATTTTGATTTGGGGAGGAGTATTCGTTGATAAGTTAACTGTTAAACTTTTGAAAGGACTAGCGAGGGGAAAACTTTCAAAATATGATCACTTATAACAAGGAGAGAGTCTTGGGAAGGGGTGGGGTATGTCCCTAAAATTTTTTCTTCCAAAACATTAAAAGGGATTTTTTTTTTTTTTTTCATTTATTACTCTTTACTGTCAAAACTAGAGTGCGAGTCTCACTTGTATAAGCTCTGTCTTTTTTCGAAATTATGCGCAAGGGCAGCACCACATCTCATATGTGAGTTGCATTACATATTTTCAGTGAAGAAGCCTGCAGTGTAAATTATATATTTTTAAAATTGTCCTCATAAAATTGCTAAGAATAAAGATACCAAAAGAAAATCTTGTATACACTTATTTATTACATAAATCTGAATAATATATTTAGTACTTCATTTTTATGATAATAAAATACATTTTAAAGCACTGAAAAATTCGTAGTTACTCAAAATGATGTTATATTTATGTTGGAAATTGGTATGGTTGTGTTTTGTAAAATAATGATGAAATTTTTTTTCAGCAACACAAGTGCAAAAATAGGACCACAAAGTGCTTCAATATGGAAATTTCAACGCTATGATTTGATTCATCGTGCCGCACATTCTTTACGTTTTCCACCACCTTTAAATGTATTTAGTATTATTGCCCTTGTCTTCCAGTTAGTCCGTAAACTCTGCAGAAAGTGTTGCAGAATTCAAGACAAGAAGGAAAAAAAGGTATTTTTTAATTTTTGCATGAGCTTCTCAGAAGCAAAAAAAAGTTTCCTTTGTAATTGACATTACTAAGTTTGCTGGTGAATTCATTTTGAGACATTCAAGGCTCTGTAAAAATTACTCTTAAGGTAATTGCCTTTTATAAATAAACTGCCCAAGTGCTGCATTTATGAGAAAACAAGCTAACTGTTAACTTATATATTTCTCAGAATTTTTTTTTTAATCATGGTTTTTATTAGAAAAAAAAGAAAATTGACATTTTAAAGACTTCAGATTATTTAAAATTTGAATTAAAAAACCAGATATAAATCAAATTTAAAATATAAAAACATTTACCTTAAGTTAGCAAAATAATAATTGCTAGAGTGTAAGGCTCACTTGTATAGCACCCAGGCCCGTCATTTCAAGTTTTTCCAGGTTGGGGGGGGGGGGGGGGGCAAAAGGTATAAAAACAATGCAATTTCATCAAAAAAAAAAACCATGTCCCACTTAAGTGTAACTACATTGATTTCTCAAAGCCGGGGGGGGGGGGGGCAATTGACTCCATCTGACTCCCCCTAAATCACGGGCCTGATAGCACCATCCTTATCTGAACTGAAGTGCAAATTGCAGATTTTGTCTAGGATAGATATCTCAAGTCAAGACCATTGAGCAAGATTTATGAAGACATAGGTTGTCGGCACAAATAAAAATCGCTGCTTTTCAATAAAAAATATGCTGGGGTATCCAAAACCAAAAAGGAAATTAGTGTGAACGTTTGACCGAATGAAGTTCAAAAGATTGTACAAACTTCTTGGTCAACTGAATGCAGTCTTAATTTTCATTCAAGGAAAAGTTACCACATGGGTTGTAAGAGACAAAATTACAGCGTTAAAAAGAAAGCCGAATTTTTGTGACCCCTGCTTGACAAAAGAAAACAGCGTATATTATTTTCCTCTCTTAATGGGAGATTTTCTATTATGCCAATTGTGTTATGCCGATTCTAATGAAAATCCTTGTATTATTGTTTGAAACGCAACAGTGGTGTTTGTGGTATTAATCATCCCACACTTTCTTTGATTTTATTTATCTTGCAATGCAAATCACAAAAGATTCCAAAATATTCACTTTCCTTGCCGTTTAAAAAAAAAGAAATGCTTGGCTGGGCTAAAAATAGCTTTTCTGTTCACGCTAATTTGTTCCACTTTGTACCGAAGTCTAACTGCCACTGTTTTGATCTTATATGTGCAAGGCACAACGGTTTTTCTTTTGGAATGTTCGAGAACATTCTTTTTCAACTGTCATTGTTTTTCTAGCGTGGTAAATTTCTGGAATTTTTAGCAGTTGAGCTTGAGTTTTTGATGTGTGTGGACGCATCAAGTGTTCTTAACACTTGATGCAAAATGTCTCCCATAATATGCGAACATTGCTAATAAAAAGGATACTACTTTTTCGTTTATGTTTTGTGCTCGTGCTTCATTTCTAATGGAATTAGTCGCAATGGATTACCATGTTGATGTCAGCCCCGAGGAATCATGTGAGTACAAATTTTGCGATATTTTTACACACACACATCCACCACAACACCACAGTTTATGGTGCCTCGACCAGGATTCGAACCAAAATTGAAATTTTTGGATTCGTTAGTTTGAAAAAAAATTTTTTTGAGTGCATTTTTCTGTAATTGCTTTTGATTTTGAAAAATCATCATGGCTCGTAGAAAACAAGTATCAGCTGATGGTGGTCAGGCAATACAGAATAACCAAACGGGGAACAAAGTCACAAACACAAATTCAGTTACACATCAAGCATCATCAAGTAACATGGATTCGCAAAACAAAACTCCATTTTTGATCCAAGTGAAGTGGAGTATTTCATTGAACAAATTACAGACATTATAAGCATAAATGAATGGGATAACAAAAGAGGAATTCTTTATGTCAAAAGCAAATTGATGGGTGCCGCCTTAAGATATGTTCTTGAAACACATGAGTTGCGTCGTGCAACCGAAGTTAACACAATCACAAATGCATTGTTGGCATTCTTTAAGCCCGTAAAACGAAAATACACAATGAGAGATTTTCATTCCATTAGAAAGGATTCCTCGGAATCGATTCTTAATTTGGCACACAGAATTCAACTCATTACTGCTTCTGTTTTTGATGTACAAAATACTGATGTTCTGAATGAAATTCGTCTACAAAAATTTCTTTCTTGCATTGATCGGGATCTTCGTGCTAAAATTCTTGAACTAAAAATAACATCTTTTGATAATGCTGTGAAACATGTCAATGCTATGCAGGAACTTATGTACACTGTACAATCCTACGATACTGACAAATTGTCTGAGGAACATGTCAGTACATTGGAAAACAAAATTGAATTGTTAGAAGAACAACTGAAGAACAAATTAGTTGAAAACAATGATGTAATTCAAGATAGTGTAAACAAACAAGATAATGAAGTAGAAAACATATATGCTTCAAGTACACGGTACAGAAATACAAGAAACTTGAGATCAACGTCTAGAAAAATTGTTTGTTATTTTTGTAATCGTGTGGGTCATACTAGACTGAATTGTTTTTTATTTAAGAAAGCTATTGCTTCAGATACTCGATTTCGTAGACAGAATCAAAGTAGAAATTTTTCTACAAATTCCAATTTTTATAATCTTAGAAATGAAAATGCAAATTTTGTACCACTTGGTGATCGCTCTCGTGGAAATTATTTCGCATATGATTCTGATAGTTCTAGAAATGATTCTAGGCGTTACAATTTTCGTAATTCTAGTAGACCACAGCATACAGATCATATTTGGCAGGATAATGCACAAAATAAATATGATAACAATGCTCAAAAACATGTTTCGAATTTATTGGACACCTCTTTTGGTCGTCAAAAAGAACATAAAATTAACTATAATGACCAAGGTACACAGTCGTCTCCGAAAAGTCTTTTTGGGGGAACACATGATAATAATACACAGGAGTGCAATCATCGGATGCCACTGGGTAGTAATAACACAAATGTCATGTATTATCCATGTGTGAAAAATTATGGGTGTCAACCAAGATCTTTATTTTCTGAAAACAACATTCAACCCCAGCAATGTCATGGTTTCGCTGGTAATCCGACTTTGTACACTGATACAATGCTCTCACAAG
Organism: Uloborus plumipes; assembly: GCA_038373865.1. Lineage (NCBI taxonomy): Eukaryota > Metazoa > Arthropoda > Arachnida > Araneae > Uloboridae > Uloborus > Uloborus plumipes. Next base: position 37,231 of record JAXGGA010001346.1, on the reverse strand, counting down.
GAGAAACTGTTCGATATAACAAAAATGTTGAGGTACCTAAACAAAAATCTACTGGAAAAATTGTTTTGTCGAAACATTCCTCAGTACAAACTTCTCCATTAAAATGTAAACAAACTGTTGTTACACTATCACCGGAGGCTCAGGAATTTATTCCGTCTGCTGTGTTGAGTTCGAGTGATAATAGTGATCAAAATTATTTGTCAAATAAGTTACCGCTCATCAAAATTCGAATTGGTACTCAGGATTTAGTATGTCTGTGCGACACTGGTAGCACAATTTCAATTTTGAATCACGCTACTTTTCAGACATTTAAAGATAAAATAAAATATAAATTTTTATCTCGACAATTGACAATTTCCACGGTTAACTCTCAAGTTGATTTCATATCTTGTGTTGAATTTTCATTCAAAATTGAAAATCAATTTTTCAGACAAAACTTCTTTACAATTAATATGAGAGAGGAATCTTCTTATAAAGCCATTCTAGGTTATGACTTTCTTTGCAAATATAATATGTCCATTCAAACAACTAAAAATGTTTTGATATATGACGGCATACACTTTCCACTTTTGAAAGATGATTCTGAATTATTTGTAAACAATGATACTCATCACGTCTCATCTCAACCAGTAAATAATATGGGTATTGAAGTTGTAAGGGCATGTAACAAAATTTTGTTAGAGCCAGACTCCAATGCATATGTTCAGGTATATGTCGAGGAAGAAATTAAGGAACAGCAATTTGTGTTCGGTTTAAATACCTCTGTTGAAAATTTACATGCTGATGAGCAAATCATCAAAATTGATTTATCCACTCAGAAAATTGAAAACAAAAAGAAAAAAACTAACTTTTATGTTTTTATTGAAAATAAAACAAAACACAGAATACATGTAAACAAATACCAAAAAATTGGTTCATTGGCATACATTGAGGACATTAGGGAAATTGATGTTCCTAATGAGAATTTTGATGTGAATTTTATTCAGGTAACTCCTGAAGTTCTTGAGTTGCGTCACAAAGAGTTTGATTTGAAAAATTTTGACTTAAGTCATTTGTCAGGAAATGAACTGAAATTGTTTCAGAATTTATTGAAGGAAAACACTGAATGTTTTTCTAACTCTCTTAAGTCAATTGGACATACTGATAGAGTAAATGCTGATTTTAAATTTTTACATGAATACCCGATTAGAACTTTACCTTATCCTGTTCCTTATTATTTACAAGCTGAAGCTCAAAAACAAATTAATGAACTCAAAGAAGCAAATATAATCACACATTCATTATCAGAATGGGGAATTCCGGCGTTGCTCGTGAAGAAGAAACGAACCGATGATTCTGGTGTGCAAAAATATCGTCTAGCCTTAGATCTTAGACTGATTAATTCACTGATAGCTCATTCTTCCTATCCGTTGCCAAAAGTGCAAGATATCATCAATTCTTTGTCGCAATACAAATACTTTACCACGATTGATCTTCATGCGGCATACCACCAAATTAATTTACCAGAACATGTCAGAGATAAGTTCTCGTTTGTTACACCTTGGGGTGCTTACTCTTTTTGTCGTTTGCCATATGGGGCACGTACATGCAGTTCAATTTTTCAGCATCTTGCGGACAATTATATGTCAAGCTACTGGTAAAACAGCCATAATGGCATTCCAAGACGATTTTGTCATAGCAAGTAATTCCAGAGATGAGATGCTAGACAAGTTAAAAGCATTATTCAAAGTTCTCCGTGAATTTAATGTCACCATCAATCCGAAGAAATGCACATGGTTTGTTGAAAACATAGACTATCTAGGATTTAACATTTCCAAAAATAAAATATTGCCCGTAACATCAAACATCCAGAAAATTGTGTCATTTCCGACACCGAAGACGAAACGTCAATTAACGAAATTCATTGGGATTTGTTCCTATTATAGAACTTTAATTCCTTGTTTCTCTGACTTGATACAGCCTCTTAATCAGTTGACGCATCCAAAGAGACAATTTATTTGGAATGATGCCATAAACGAAAATTTTCAAAAATTGCAACAAGTTTTTTTTAAGAAACCATTCTTATCTCAACCAAACTGGAATGATGACTTCTATGTAAATACTGACGCTAGCAACTTTGCTATTTCGGGTGTGCTTATGCAAAAGAGAAATGATTTATTCGTACCTATATCGTACTTTAGCAAAATGCTATTACCGGCTGAAACTAAATATCCTGCAATCAAATTGGAGTTGATGGCCATTGCAAAAACATTACAAGCGTTCAAAAGTTATATTTTCAATCGTCAATTTTACATTTTGTCCGACGCTAAAAGCTTAAAATTCTACAAAAAGACTTCTTCCCCTGCATCCTTAACAACTCGTTGGCTTATGGCAATTAGTGAATTTTCATTTATATTTTTACACATTAAAGGCTGTGACAATTTACTTAGTGATTATTTAAGTAGGACTGATTTTTCAAAAAATACAATTGATATTACATCTAATAAGGAAATTTTATGTGACACTCAAATTAATCCGGTAGTCGACATAACTACTGAAGCTGATCAGACTTTTCCACAAATTATAGAAAAGGAAGCTGATTTTTCATTATCTAATCTGGATTCTAGTACTATTTTGAACCAATGTATTAATGTATTGAATGTACTCAGTGAAGAAAAAGATGCATTGCTTGAAATAACCAACGCAACTTTCCTAAAAGAACAATTAAAAGATAAAAAATTATCGGTTATCTATAATAACATTCTGAATCGTGTGTCTTCGGAAAAACACAAGAAATTTTGTATTCATCCTCACACTCAACTCTTGATGTATTGCAAAGATAATTTATCAGAAAATGATCAAGAAAATTTGAAAGTTGTTGTACCTGACGCATTAAAGCCAAAAGCTCTTAGCATTGCCCACCACTCTCATTTTGGTATACGAAAAACTTACGATTTTCTTTCGAAAAACCTGTTTTGGGATAAGATGTATGTTGATTGTCTGAATTATTGTGCTAGCTGTACTAAATGCATTGTTGTGAAACCACATCGCTTGAAAAAAGCGCAATTGATGGAAACTTACTCTCCATATAAATGCGGACAGCTAATTACAATGGATATCGTGGGCGTATTTTCAAATGGAAAGTATATATTAACAATTATAGATGCATTCTCCCGACACTTGGAATTATATGTGTTGAATAACATCACTGCGGTTTCTGTAGCTAGGGCAGTCTTCAAGTACGTCACGATGTTTGGTAGACCTGAACTTGTGTTGACAGATCTTGGTCGTCAGTTCAATTGTGAATTATTTGCAAAATTTAATCAGTTATTTAATATTCAATTAAGACATACCAGCAGCGCAAACCCACAAGCAAATAGTTTAAGCGAAAGGGTAAATTTAAGTTTAAAAAACTCCATAAATGCATTACTAGCTGCAGGACTAGATTTTGATTATGCGGTGGACGTTCATAAAGCATGTTATAACGCCTCAACTCACTCAACCATAGAATTTTCTCCAAACCTTATTCACTTTGGAAGAGAACTTTCTCTAATAACTGATGTTGTTAATTTCGACATTAACCCTTCTCTAGATTCAGCTTTTGAATTACACAAAATTTTGGAGCAAATGCAGTTTGTTTATCGGAGAGTTTATGAAAACTCTGTTGGCAAGAAATTAGCACACAATGAAAAACATAATTTAAATTGCAAACCACATAATATTAAGCCAGGAGATATTGTTTATCTACGCTCAAAAAATAAATTCAAAACATCAGTAAGTGGTCCTTTTTTTTGCAAGAAACAAATATCTCAAGTATTAGTATTGATACAAACTCTAAATAATAAGTTCGCTCCAGTCACCAAGGTGCACGTAAATCGACTTGTAAAAATACAAAGAAGAAGACAAGAACTGGTTCAAAATGATCCAGTTAGCATGGAAAATTCAGTACCAAGTCCATCTGTTGAAAATGGGATTCCATCAATATCAACTGAAAATCGAATTCCAAATAATAATAATGAGTCATCGGTAATACAATTAAATTCTCCGGAAGTCTCTGAATTAATTCAGAATGATCAACAGAAGTGCTTGTCAAACAGTAGACCTAGATCGCCCTACCAGCTCAGACAGAGAAAAAAATGAACTATGCCTATCTATCTCCCATCTGTTCTTCAAAAAAAAAAAGTTTTTTTTTTCATGACTTCATGCAGTTTTATTAGTTTTTTTAGTTTGAATCTTCAGAAAGCCTGTTGTCTGATGGAGTTTGAGATCACCGCATTCTGTCAGTGACTTGTTGGAGGACTCCCTGTTTTGCTTATCGAGGTTGGCGCACCTCTACTGCTTTTAGGTATCCGATGGAGCTTGTCTGATGTGATTTCCTGGATGACATGGACGGATGTCTTTCTGATGAGTTTTCGGGTTAGGGCCCTCTGCTAAACCCGTCTCCTTGTCCTATCCTGATGTCCTGCTTTTCTACTGAAGGATGATTTAACTTATGTTTATATTTCCTGGCTATCCACTCGGATGATGTGAAGCATTCTTCAATGCAGTGGTTTTTTTTTTTTTCAGATTAAAAATTGATAACTTGGACTTTAGATACCCACCATAATAGACTGAACACTTTTTATCTGACGAAGGAATCGTCTATTTTTCATCAAGCCAAAATAGAAAATGTTTAGTTTTTTCGGCTGTTCTTTCAGATATTCAAATCTTTGAAAATTGTTGGGATAATATTTCAGGTATGGTACTTGTAAAAACTTACTTCAGTTATGGAGATACTGAATATTGAAATGTAGAGAAATTTGGTATGAAAGTAATGTACTGTATATACTTGTAAATTTTATTTGAGTGTTTTGCCAGCTTTGTTTGCTATTTTAAAAAAATGAATGAGTGCTGAGTTTGATTGTGTGAATAACTACTTTTTAGTGCTCCTTGTAAGGCTTCGCCCATGTTGAAATTCTGTGATCACAGTATAGTTTTGTTGCTTTTCCCCATTTTTGATTATTTTATATAAAGGTACATTTATTTTGGATATCAAAAATTTATAGTGCACTAAATACCCTTATTTTGACTTCAAAATTATTTTCTAATTTGGCAAATATTTTTTTCTTATAAAAATGATACTTTTCTTTGTACCTTGTCAAAATTTGACTTGCTTGGAGTACTGTTTGAGTTCATGGAATGATTGGTATAGTTTTGATTAAGTGATAAGTCACTACATGGCAAACTTTTTTTACTGTTTGTTCTTATTGCATTTTTAAAATAGTTCATATATCTATGAAAATGAATATGCTTGAGCAACATGTTTGTTTAGATTTTTACTGGCCAGATTTTTTTTTAGAAGAAGTCATTTTATGAAGTTATGCATGCAAGTGTGTATATATGAAAACGAGTTCCTAAACTAGAGGATTACTAGTACTGTAAATTTTTGGTTTGATCATGATCATTTTGTTTAAATTTGTAAATATCTTTTGGCAAGCATTATTGTGTTGGCAGGCATTATATGTGTTGAAAATATTTCTGTGAAAATTTTTGTCATTTGAGTGAAAAATTGATTTGACTTGAAAATGATTAATTTGTGGCACAAATTTGTTTATACTTGCTTCAGTTAAGCCATACTTGGAAAATTGAATGATGGATTTTGAGAAATGAAAATTTAGGTGCCAAGTTTACATTTTTTTTTTTTGTAAGGATTGATATTGTATGCCAGCATGTGAATAATCCATCTTGTGCAAAATTTAAAGGAAAAAGAGAAGAAAGTTCTCGTGAATTTTTTTTTGGAATTGGTACATGATTTGTTGTGGATTTTATGGACATTGCACACTTGGATATCATGTAAAATTTTTTTGAATTTACCAGCCTTTGCACACTTCATTTGTTTTTGTAAATAGTCAAGCCTTTCTTTAGTTACTGTCAGCAAGAGTGGCTGAGGGTTTTTTTTTTTCTTTGTTCTGTTTAAAGGGGGAATGTGGTATTAATCATCCCACACTTTCTTTGATTTTATTTATCTTACAATGCAAATCACAAAAGATTCCAAATTATTCACTTTCCTTGCCGTTTTAAAAAAAAGAAATGCTTGGCTGGGCTAAAAATAGCTTTTCTGTTCACGCTAATTTGTTCCACTTTGTACCGAAGTCTAACTGCCACTATTTTGATCTTATATGTGCAAGGCACAACGGTTTTTCTTTTGGAATGTTCGAGAACATTCTTTTTCAACTGTCATTGTTTTTCTAGCGTGGAAAATTTCTGGAATTTTTAGCAGTTGAGCTTGAGTTTTTGATGTGTGTGGACGCATCAAGTGTTCTTAACACTTGATGCAAAATGTCTCCCATAATATGCGAATATTGCTAATAAAAAGGATACTACTTTTTCGTTTATGTTTTGTGCTCGTGCTTCATTTCTAATGGAATTAGTCGCAATGGATTACCATGTTGATGTCAGCCCCGAGGAATCATGTGAGTACAAATTTTGCGATATTTTTACACACACACATCCACCACAACACCACAGTGTTAAAAGCCACTCTGTGATGAAACTGGTGCCAAAACTAATCAACATCAGTTCACATGATGCTGCAAATGTGTACCAAGTTTCATTCAGTTCCATATACAGTAAACTCTTGATTATGCGCAGGGCAGATTATCCGTGAATGTCTCGGGGGGGGGGGGAATTCTTAATTAACTTTATTCTTGTAGGAAGAGGTTAGAAAACACAGCCTTCTCGGAATTCTCTGATGGGGTGGTAATCCCTTTTTTTAGTTTGCTCTGGTTTTCAATTTCAGGCTGCTGAATATTTTCATTTGATAAAAAGTTTGTTTTTTCTTAACGTTTTTCATCCAAGAGTGTAGTGTGCTTCATTCAATAAATTATTTTACCTGGGTGTTATTGTAAGTACCATTTCTTTATAGATTTTATATGCTTGAGAACCTCAAATACAAATAATTTTTTATGCTGTACGTATTGTCAGTTTGTACATACCACATTTTAAGTCTTATGCAATTATTTTTAAGCAAAAGACATTTTTATCTTCTTCACCCCTTATTTTATGCTTTTTTCTGATTATCCGCGATTTTCGTTATCCGCGATACCCGTGCCACCCAATTCCACGGATAATCAGGAGTTTTTTCTGTATTACATTTTGAATTAAAGCTTCCACAAACTGTTGGTCAAATATATACAAACATTAACCAGTGAACTAGTTTCCAAAAGTGATTAAAATAGGATCAGCTCTTCTTAAAACTGATTAATCTGTCAAAATACGAAAAATTTCGCATAACTAATAGTTTCTTCTATTTAGAAAAATAGCAGTTGAATCAGGACCATTTTTGATCTCTATCGTATTACTCCAGGCACCCAAATTCAAATTTTTGAAAGAAAAAGAAATTTTGAACATGCTGCGAGTAACTGAAACTCCTAATTTTATGGAGAGACCAAACATGAGAATAAGCGTCCTTTAACTTATTTAAAAAATGCAATTACACAACAATTCCTCAAAATTTCTCAAATAGTCTGGTAAAGTTTGCTGAATACGGAAAATTTGATGGATCGCAGTAACTTCCGATGACCTTCTATTTTGGTTCCCCTGTATAACTCTTAGATAGTTAACATTTTGTCTTCTAGTCATAAGCAACAATTTGGTTCCTTGAAGTAAAGGGTTTCTGGGAGATAAAATGTTTATTGATCGCTGCTCTAAAAAAGTAGTAAAGCTGTCGGTCTGCTTTATGACGTTCACCACTGTCATTTTCAATCCGATAGCTGTTTTCGATAGTTAACATGATTGATGCTGCTCATAGTGGCTAAATATTAAACTACTGACTTACACCACTGTCATACTGAATGAAGAAACTAAAAAAGAACACATTTCTGTACAAAGTAAAATTTGACAATTTTTTTAACTTACACCATTTTCATTCTAAGCAGTCCAAATGTGATTTGTAATGCCCTCCCTGAAACTTACAACGAAAATCAGGTTTGCAATCATCTATCTTATCTTTAAACTATGATATCTTATTTTCTGTTGATCTTCTGCAGGGAAGTAACTTCAGTGGTATGTATAAATTAAGCTCTCAACTGGCTTATTGGAAGAAATTAGCTAGTGATTACTATGCTCAGAGTGAATATAGGAAAGAAGAAGAAAAGTATACTGAAACAGAATTAAATATGTATGTTTTTTAGTATATATCATTACTTTATTATCAATTTGAAAACTCTTTATGAACTGTATTTAATTTTATTGAAATTTCAAACTGAAGTAATTTTATTTCTGCATTTATTTTCAGTTTATCGAGCTTAACAGATGATTTGAATTCTACAGAACTTCTTATCTACAAGACTAAAAGCCAAATTAGTCATTTGGAATCCCATATTGCAACTTCACATGCTCAGTTAGAAAGTTTGAAGTATAGATTAAAAAGACGTCATGGTATTTATGATTCATTAACATTCTGGATTGCTTAAAATTTATCATTCATATACTTGCTGATGCTGATGTAGATCATTATTTGTGGATTTCAATGTTTCAAAATTTTCAAATCATTAATATCGACCAATGCTGTTTTTTCCCTCTTTAATATTTGTCCTTTTTGAAAACAACCAAAAAGTGTAAAGCATTGTCCTCCACCTCCTTTTCTCTAAACAATTTTACACATGTAGGCAAAAACATGGTTTATAGGGGTATATTGGGATTATCAAGCTAATAACATGGTTTCTTTTGATTGTTGTCAAAATAAGGCAAATTGTTTAGGAATGAAAATTTTTTTAAACTATAAGTACCATATCATTTTTAACATGTTGGGAGCGCATGAAATCTTGGAAGGACAGCAACAGGTTCACGTAGTCGGCGGCTGTCCTCTTGGAGGAGAACTTTAAATTTTCACAATTGAATATTTAAAAAACAATTTTTTAATTTTTTTCCCTGGATCTACATTAAAAATGGAGTGGAATTGGTAAGTTTGACAACAAAAATTTTTTCAGCCTGATGGTGGTTATCATTGTCATGAGGTCAGCATTGAACGTGTTAATTTAACACAGACTAGTTTCATGGGACAGTAATAATGACAAAATAATATTTAAGAGTATTGAAAGAAATGGCGGCAAACATTTTTTCAAATAAAGGAACCCACTTTTTCATTACTGCTTTAAAGTAAGGAAAAATTTAGTACACAATTGACGGTCATGAATAAATTATTCTTTTAAATAAATGTTTCTCCATTTTAGATATTCATAGCGTGACATGCATTCATTCGTTATCACGGGAATCTCCTTATCCTAAAACACGTATTGAACGTTTTGCGGTTCCTGATAAATATGTGCCCTGGGAAGTTATGTGGCAACACTATGATCCACCTATTTTTACAATGACAAAAGATGAATTTCCAAGCAATCAAAGACCATACGTTGATGATGATCTACTTATGTGAGTTTATTGTATTTGCTTATAGTGGTGTAAAATCAAATTCAGTATTTAATCTTTTTATGTTTGTTACCTTTAAATATTTTCTTCTGTGTCAGATAGTTTTTTGCTTAGAAAAAAGTGACTAACATAACATATTCACAATAAAAATAAACTGAATGAAATACCTGATACTAGTTTGAGAATCAGACTATAATTCAGTCACCATGATGGAAATGTAAAAACTAGTATATTGTAAAAAAGACATCAAAGAGAAGTTCAATGAAGTTTTTTAAGGACTGGGCTAATTTTTCGTCTAAAAGCTCAAAAACAGTTCTTTATTGTCTTGTTAGTGTCAAATTTGAGCTATAAAACAAGAAAAGGCTTATAAAAAAGTTTTTAAACTAACTGAGGACAGGAATCAAGAGTTAAAACTTTTATAAATTGCAAAGTTTCAAAAACCTAAAATGCACTAATTTATGTTTGCTTAAATGCATCGTTGAAATTAATTGGTAAACCTTAATTTACTTTATAATTTGCTATTTATTTTAGCTTTTGACAACTCTTAAAAGGCTTGTCCCACCAACCAAATACAGATCAATTTTAATAAGATGTAAATAAAATGTTTAGTGGGTTTCTCAATCTTGACATTTTACAAAAAAAAAAAAAAAAAGAGGAGGAGCTGTCCTGACTTTTGGGTCCTGACTTGGTTCAAGAAGAATGGTAAGGATTTTTTGAGCCACATTGCTACTGGTGATGAGATGTGGATTTATCTTGACACTCCAGAAACAAAATGCCAGTCAGTGAAATGGCATTATTCAGATTCATTAATAAAACCAAAAAAACGTCAAAATATGTTCTAAAAGATATCCATGTGTATTCTTTTATTTTCATTACTAAAAATGTCTGGCGAAACAAATGTTCTTTACTTTTAGAATGGCCCTTGTGTATTCATCTTAGTGTTTAAATCAATGAATATTCAATTTATATTTAAAAATTACATGTCCCTGTTATTATGTAGTTTTTTTTTCTGCCTAGGATTATTTTACTTATAACATTTTTTTTCTTTTAATGCAAACAAATAGTCTAACTATTATTACTGATTTTAATTTTCAATATTTGCCATGAGTGAGAATAATTAAGTGTTTTTATAAAAAATTAATTAAAACATCAATTCAGCAAAATTGTAGCAATAAATTTGTTTTCTAAAATAATTAAATACAAATGAGCAAGCCAGCAACAAGCTCAAATCCCAACTAGGCTGGTTAAATTAATTTCTAATGAAAATCAGTCAAGGATATTCTCAAAGTTAACCCTCTATCTTGTAACATTAATTTCATTAAGCCTATTCCCAAGGGCGTAGCCAGGACTCACGTTAGGGGGGTGCAAGCAGTGGCACCCAATAGGAGGTCACTGTGACCTCCCAAAAAGTTCTTATCAGATACAAATTGGCTGATGAAATTTGAAAACAGTGAGACAGTATTGCAAGGCTGAACTTCTTTATTTTATTTATTTCTTTTTTTTTTTCTTTAATTAATTAATTTATTTTCGTGATGCCTCACGTCTCTTTTGGTAGACATAGATAAGTATGCATTCTTGTATTTTATTTATTTATTTTTTAATCATTCAGTAAAGTTCTGAGTTTCATTCGGTAAATTAAAAATTTTCTCCTCAAAAACAGGCAAGCTTACTATCATTTTCTGAAAAGTAATCAATACTAGATATAATAACGCAGTTTATATAAAGTTCCCAAAAATTAGCATAAAAGTCAAATAAATAAAATGGGAGGTCACAGTGACCTCCCATTGGCTCTGATCTAGGGGGGTGCAGCTGCACCCCCTGCACCCCCTAGCTACGCCCTTGCCTATTCCAAAAGTTTGCAATCTTGCAGTAATTTTCTCATTTCAGGAGGGTTCTAGGATTTAAATAGCTGAAAACAATGACATCTGAATATGCCTTCTGGAGGAAAATTTAGCTTATCAACAACTTTTAATGTACTAAAGTTAAATTCTTTGGAAGGTCATATCCCTTTGATTCTCTTTTGCCAAAGAATATACGTTTTTAAATCTGGAATCAAAATCTTATCTGAAAACCTGTTTAGTAACCCATTATACTCGGCTACTTAAAAATAGGCGTATCAAGTTTAAAAAATTGTCTCCATGTAAACAGTACGAAAGAACACAGCTCCACTCTTATTTTCATGTACTGCTGTTAAGGCATTTCATTTATTTTATGTTTATCGAATTAGGCTTACGCTTTTACTTATATCCTCATGTCTCAGTTATTTCTCAACATTTTCTAACAAATCTAGTCATACATTAATACAGCAAAAATTTCTATGAAATTGTTGTGCTTTATTAACGTTGCTTTTTCGTTAGAATAATAGTATACGCACAAAGCAATTTTGACCGTTTGCATTTAACCATTGTTGCAAAAGCTAAGTGGGGAAAAGTGTGGAGAGTGGGAAATTAATTTCTCTTTGAGCCGCCTCCTCTTGTTACATTCATTCTTTTTCCAGGGAGAAGGACAAAAGATATGTACTCAATACATATTGTAGGAAAAAGCAACAATGTACCAACACAAAATATAAATTTGTTTCCCAAAGTCAGGGGGTGGCAATTTCTCCCCTTATCCATTTAAATGGCAGACCCGAGTAAATAGCTCTGCTTTGATTTCTTTTCTAGTTAAGTAACCTTTTTTAAAAGGAGGTGACTGAAACTGAACATTATTATCTTTGAGGTTTTTTGCCAAATTTATGTATTGTGGCCGAAAAACTTTTTGAAATCTCAATAAATATTTGTGTTTTTCTCAGTGAGTTAATTATGAAACATATTTGTTTTATCTCCAACTAAATCTAGTTGGAACTATTTCAATTGATAATTTTTAAGTGTACTTTTCATTGTATGTTGTATTTTAGTAAATGATTCACAAGCAATATGTTTATTTAAGTTTGCAGCGAAGTGAAATTCAAAAGTCTGAACTGCCATCATTTATGTGGAACATGGAAACAGTAGATTCAGCTGGTATTTATCAAAATCGTAATACATGGACAACTGATGTAAATGGGAGACTGATTCAATATAAACTTGATCAACATGATGTTCCAAAGTGAGTTGAATAAAACAATGATTTATATCATTGAAATTCATAAATAAAATTTCCTTTTTGAATTAGCTGATCAAGTAAATCAAAATAATGCATCAATAAGATCTTTAACCTGTAAATCCTTAAAAAGACTTTTTGAATCAGCATGATATTAAATGGTGTCCATCTTGTGTGCAATGATGTTCATCTTTCTCAATCAAAATGCTCAAAAATCTTTCATATTTTCTCTGGCAATATTTCAATTAATTTTTCATTGCAAATTATCACAAATAAAACAGTAATTCAACTCTTATATATTTCATAATCCTGTCCTTGTAGCTGCTAATTGCTACAATTGTTGAACTATTCGTGTTATATGAATTGAATATTCTATACATCTTCTGTATTTGCCACAATCTAATTGCTGAATTATTACAACATTTGTCTCACAAGTAACCCTACCCAAGTGTCAATCGCCGATTCGAATAAAACTTGGCACATCGATAGAACACCTAAAAATATTGAACCCATATTTTTTTTTATCTGCAACCGTCACAATTGAAGGGGTAAAATTTACCTCTAAATGGTAGTTTTTACCCTTTTTTGGGTTTCACGGACACGTTACCCTGCCCAAGGGTTAATTTCGATCGGAATGACACTTTGCACATCGATAGACCATTAAAAAATATTGAATATGTGTTTTTTTTATTGGCGGTAAATGCATTTAACGGGGTGAAATTTACCCCTGGAAATTGGGTTATTGAGATACACTGCACGGCAAATAAAAAGCCTTCAAAATACTTCTGACACAGTTCTTGTGGATTCTTATGTAAAAGGACCCCCCTGAATTCAAATAGATCCAGAGTCTCCCCTCATCCCCCTTTTCCATAAATGCCCCCCCCCTCCATTTTTTTAGTTTCAAGCAATTTCAGTCATTATTTTCATTTGCAAGGAAAGGGAGAAATTTATCAACCTTTAACATTCTTCTGAGGGATATGTAGCATTGGAGCTAGGTGGGGGTTCCATGGGGGAGGGGGGTTGAACACCCCCCTCAAAGTCGTCGAAAATGTTTTTTTTTTTCGAGGGGTCTTTTTATGCAAAACTTTCTTCAATTTTCGGTTTTAAACGAAATGCCTCGTCCTATTATAGGACGATATTGGGCCCCATGTCCAAAAAATATTATCTTTACACAAATAATAATAATAACAATAATAATAATAATAATGATAATATATTTCGCCACATCGATAAAACACTTTAAAATGTTAAACATGTTTTTTTTTTTTTTTTTCATTATTATTAATCATTTATTTTTTTAAATCGGCAGCAAAAACTTTTCCCGGGGGAAATTTACCCCTAAAAATTGTGTTGTTGGAACTCAACAGGGTGAAAATTTTAATTAAAAATCGAAACAATGAAACTAACTAAAGTGGCCGTGTTTCAGGATTCATCAAGAAATTCTATTTACATAATTACACCATCAATCTCATCCCTTGGAGTGAATGGAAAAGAATAAATTACTCGCAACTGTTACGAAAAAAGTATTTTATTTTTCTTTATTAGTAATCATTAGAGAAACGGTTAATGTTTTATTAGTATCTAATTATCCCTTATTCAAGGTATTCTTCACAATAAGGTGATGTTTTATTATTATCTCGTTCAAAAAAATGTTTAATACATATGGACTTTGTACACCAACTACACCTCATACTGGCTAGTTCATCACACATTTGACATGATAAATTGGAATTGTTAAAACAATGAGTAACTGGAGTTTCGGAGTGTATTGGTTTTTCTGTTACTTATCCACTTTTGTACCATGCGTACTTAAACATATTGACGAATCGAGGGGAAGAGAATTGATTGTGGTTAAGGGATTGTAACTTTAAAATGTTATTTCTTGTGTTCAAGTTAATGTCCAATTCATGCAACATGACAATATTGCTAAAATATTTTTAAAAATTTTTCCAAGGGCGAAAACCATATACATTGAGGGGCTGAATCATTTCAGTTGTACCTGGTGGTATAGTCATAACTTTTACTTTTTTCTTACTGTTATCTTCAGTTACAAACTTTGTTTCACCTTGACCACTCCAAGAATCAATGCATAATACGTAATTATCACCAACATTGGGTAAGTTAACCTCATGAAACCATTTTTTTGATAATTCTGTTATTAGTTTTCTAGATTTCAAATGCAACAATGTTAGGAGCTCTGAATAATTTGTTTTCCACAAGAGAACCAAATTGTCCATTTTTTTCTGCCATAACCACTAACAAAGGTGACTTTAATTGAAAAAAAAAAAAAAAGTTTTCGACGACTTTAAGGGGGGGGGCAACCCCCCCCCTTGGAACCCCACCTATACCCTATTTAACGAGAACTGATAGTAGAAGTAAACAAAAAGGGTTGCCACATTCACAAGTTACTCCTCCGGTTGGCAATTCTACTTTGAATTTCGACTGCACTTCATTCGTAGCGAGAAGTGCCCCAAAAGAAAGTCACGGGAAGTCAGTACGAACAACTTAGAAAAATCGCTCTACACATACAAATTTTACAGAAAAAAAGTACGTTTCTACTTTCAGAGAATACCATTATTTTTTGAAAAAGAAAAAAATCTTTTCTCAGTAAAATTATAACCTACGAAAATATTTTGCTGGAAAACATGATTTATTAAAGGAATCGGGGAGCGGGATCTATGTTTTGTTTTAAATATATAAATACAAACATTTCTTCACCAAAAATGTCCATTTAGCTTGAGTAAAAAGTTTGTTGTAAATTGTTATTTTATAAACCTTGATTCCAATGAGTTTTTTTAAAAACAGACATTAATAATTGATGTTTAAATGCAGATTGCTTTTAAAATATCTATATTTTTTAATGTCATAAAATGTTTCAAACTCGGTACTTAAAAAACATAAAAGTGAAAATTAGAAAATGCAAAGTGTTTTTTAAAGTTATTTTCAATCGATTTTCCCACGTGAGAGATTATAATTTGAGAATTATCTTCTGTAACATTAAAAAAATCATAAATAAGACTCATTTAGATTACTAAGAAAAAGAAAACATAAATTGACTTACATCAAGTTTCACTCTCAGAACTTGTAGAATCATTGTCGCTGGAATTCAAATTAATGATCAGATAATCAACTGTATTTTCAATTACTTCGTCTAAATCCCACATTTGTTTTTCTATTTTTTCTGTGTGTTCAATACATTTTTTCCATTGTTCCACTCCAATTTCATTTATGCCTTTTCTGCACAATTCCTCCACATCGGCTATTTTGAAAGTTTTATTTTCCCTCGCCACAAACCCTTTCACTTGGGACCATATTAGCTCGATGGGATTTAGTTCAGCGTGATAGGGGGGGAGTTTCAAAATTTCTACATTATTTCTTGATGCTATTTCATTTACTGCAAATTTTTCAAATCTGGGTTTATTAGCCTTCACTAAGTCCAATAGCTCTGCTTTCAATAGATCTTCCCCAGCGATGATGTTTTTAGATTTGAGCCAATCTATAATTTCTTGCTTTCTGGATGATGAATTTGGTATTTTTTCTTCTCTTCGACAATGATACGAAGCATTATCCATCACTACGACTGAGTTTGGTTCCAGATGTGGCAAAATGTTTTTGAACCACTCTTCAAAACAAGCTGCATCCATATCTTTGTGATAGTCTTTGTTTTTGTTCGATTTGAACAGCAGGAGTCCTTGTTGTACAAATCCTGTTGAGCTGCCAATGTGGGTAATTATCAATCTCTCCCCTTTTCCGGAAGGAGCTTTTAATCCAGTTGATAAGCCTGATAAAAAAGCCTGCTTTGATGTTGTAATCGTCGAATCTGTCCACACCTTGTCCAGTGTATGGCCAGCATTCAGCCAAGTCTCGTCCATATAATATATTTTCCGTCTTTCTTGTCTCATTTTCTTGATAGTTCGTAAATATTTTCTTCTCCACAAAATTATCTCACTTTTTTCAATGAGCGAACTGTTCCTTCCTCGTTTCAGATTCTTGAAACCTATCTTTTTTAAAAGGCGGTAGAACGTGACTCTTTTAAAGTTGGGCAAATCACTGTCATCGTTCACTGCTTTGAGCATCTTGACCACTGTTGGAATTTCGTTTCGTCGGAAAAAATCGTGGACTTTTCTCCTGATGGCGTTTTTGTCAAAATCATCAATTACATCCAAAATACTTCTGCGGCACTTAGTCCTCTTCGGGGAATGCAACAGCCCATTTTGTTTGTATTCTCGAATGATTCTGTAAACAGAAGCAACACCAACTCCTGATGCCGTAGCAGCGTATTCAGCCACGTCACTTATCGACACATCGGGTTTTGAATGAATTTCGGTTTTAAAAATGTTCAAAATAATTTCTTTCTCAGATTTACTGATGTAAGACATTTTTTGCCTCTTTTTTGGCGGACTTAAATCCATACTAATTAATTTAACGCAAAAAACAGAAGATAAATGTCGTGTTTTCGAGCAGACGAAAAGAACGAGACTGAACCCTTCGCACTGGCACCCTTCGAAAATTTTTGCTCTCTGCGTAGTGTCAAAATAGAAGCCGCCCAACAAGTGAGACCACGATTTGAAGGACACAAGATGGTTATTGGACAGATCGCCCTTCCACATTTTGTGAGGGATAATTCAAGCAAATGTTTCAAATAATAGAACAGACAAGAAGGCACCTTCATTGACGTTACATATATTGTTGTTGATGAGCGTGGTGACAATCTCGGACACCTCCTTTAGCGTCAAAATACACACTTCACCGCACACTGTACACTTGAGACATCAACTGCTGTTCGGGCGTTAATTTCTACTCAGTGGCGGCGTTTTAGCGATGTGCGAACAACGCGACAATGCTGGATGGGACCCGTGCCCCTGGGGATACCAGAGCGTGTCTTTTAAAAATCCGGGGCTGTTGGCGGCACAAAGACCCCAAGAACTATTGCACAGAGTGCTCCAAAGGGCCGCCTCGGTGTCTACGTTTTTAAAGTTTAAAAGGCAAAAATTTATTTAATTCGAGGAGAGAGGGATGGGTACCAATTACCTTAAATTTTTAATGAAGTTGAAATCCAAAAAGTATGTATCAACAAACGATATTTATCAACAAAAAAAATCTAATCTTCATATTCTCGTGATCGGGATAAGATGTCACTATAGAATTTAGAACAAGTTTTTGATTGAAGTAAACTAGATGAACCAAATGCATGTGTTAGAGAAATCTTCGGAAGAAATACAATAAAGAAATTATAGCAATAATATATTTTTTTTTAATTTCAGAAATTCTCGGAATATTTTTTAATATTTTTTCAAGAACTTTTTGCGGTGATATTTGTAGAACAATCTTGGATTGAAATAAAGCAAATGACGCATGAACTAAAAAATCTTTTGCAAAGAAAAGAAAATAATCAATTTTTAATGACAGTTTTGGGGGGAGGGAAAGGGAAAAAATACACAGAGAAGATGATGTGAAAAGAAGTGGGGGTTGGGGGGCTTCGTACAATTTTCATTACCTCCTCTTTATTTCCGATGATTATTTATAAATACAATACAATCAGAGCGATTTTTTATATTTCTTACAAATATTTATTATAGAAGTAAATTCCTAAAACCAATGTTATTTTGACAACATATATTAATGCTTTGCATCATAAAATAAAGATTGATTTCAGTTGTTAAAAATGAAAAACATTGCTTTTAGTTTTCCTATTAAAAACGGAAAAAAGGTGAAAACGTGAGCGAACATTTCGCTTATCTGGTTGGCGTTGGTTTCACTCATATTAAGCGCCAAGCAAACAGCAGTATCGCCAAGTGTCACGTTGCTTTGTTTACTTCTACTATCAGTTCTCGTTGAATAGGGTATAGCTCCAATTGTACATATCCCTTAGAAGAATGTTAACGTTTGATAAATTTCTCCCTTTCTTTCCAAATGAAAATAATGACAGTGAAATTGCTTGAAACTAAAAAAAAATGTGAGGGGGGGGGGGGCATTTATGGAAAAGGGAAATGAGGGGGACTGTGGATCTTTTTAAATTCAGAGGGGTCCTTTTACATAAGAATGTACAAGAACTGTGTCAGAAGTATTTTGAAGGCTTTTTATTTGCCGTGCAGTGTATCTCAATAACCCAATTTCCAGAGGTAAATTTCACCCCGTTAAACACGTTTACCGCCAATAAAAAAAGCACGTATTCGATATTTTTTAATGGTCTATCCATGTGCAAAGTGTCATTCCGATCGAAATTAACCCTTGGGCAGAGTAACGTGTCAGTGAAACCCAGAAAAGGGTAAAAACTACAATTTAGGGGTAAATTTTACCCCTTCATTTGTGACGGTTGCAGATAAAAAAAAATATGGGTTCAATATTTTTAGGTATTCTATCGATGTGCCAAGTTTTATTCGAATCGGCGATTGACACTTGGGTAGGGTTACTTGTCAGTGTAAATTGCTTTCTTCTCTTTCTTTTATGATCATCCATGAGACCTTGGTGATCCAATCGGTAAGGCATTGAACTAGGAACTAGAGGATTCCAGATTGAATGCCAATCTGTCAGAGATCCTTCACGTGAATAAAAAACAATGGTGGAACATTTAATATGTTTTCATCACTAATTCTCCAAGTTTCCATTCCAAATCAATAGCTTTGGGGCTACTGGATTAAGGGTTACTCTGCTCCTGATCTGGATTTAAACCCTGGAGCGCAGCATAATCATCTATGATGTACGGTATAATCACAAGCAGAGCATAAAACATAGAAATGATGGGAATATAACATAGTCAATGAGCGTGTTTCCAATTTGCTACCACGGACTATCGATGCTCCTATCCTAAGTTTCCAATGGCTGATGATCCACTGCTGTAAAATCAGTCCGAATAGAAACCAATTTTATGAAACACCTTGTATGTCTGAGAAGTTATCTTACATTAACTTAGCCCACTTGTCATTTTTTTTTCTTTTTTAGGAATCCAATGGGAAGAACTGGTCTTCGTGGAAAAGGTGCTCTGCCAAGATGGGGTCCTAACCATAATGTATATGTTGTTATTACAAGGTTGGTAAAATATTCTTCAGATAGAAGTGATTTGCCATTCATAAGAGGAAAGCTGAACTTAAAATGTATTTAATTTGATATTTATGAAGTTTGAAACCAGAATCTAAGTTGAATTATAATTTTTGAATGTGACAAACTGGTGCTGAAATCATTTTAAATACCACAAATTTTTTTTTCTCATTATTGTATTCAAATTTTAAGGGATGTTATAAAAATCAATTTTAACCCAGCATAACAAATTAATCTTTCTAAGAACTGAAAACACATTTTGTGAAAGGAGTTTGCCTTAATAGACACACATTTTGTGAGTCTATGAAGGTAAATATAACACTGATCTCCATTGTTTGTTTAGCAAAAGATAAAACCCAAACAGTGACTTTACAAAATTTATCTCTGGCACTCACACAAGTATGTCTTCGTTATTAGGTACCTTCCTTCCAATTTGTTTGTACTCTGCAACTGCCTTATTAGTAGCATCTGGTAATGTTTCCTTTACATTTTTTTTCTTTCCTTTTATTTTTTTATTTCAAATTTATCTTGTAGTGAGTTCCCTTGATCAGCATATACGATTTAAAAATTGATAAAAGTCTTTAAATTCATGTAATCGTATTAAAAAAAATTGCTTACTACTTAAAAATTTTGAAAAATCTCTCACCACCCTCTCTTTTCCTTTATCTATACCTCTACATATCCTAGTGTGTTAATAAACATTAATAGGCATCTATACCCCTTCTCCTCTTCACAGAAGAAAATTTAGTTGCCCCAGAGGAAATTTGGATCTATTTGTGAACTTTTCACAAAATCTCTTTTAATGAAAATGATAAAATACACAGACCAGCTCAAGGGTGGTACCCCATCATCAGCACTTGAGAAAAAAAAAGACATTTGTAAGTCTACAAATGTCTTTTGTCTCTTTGTTACCTAAGAATGTGTTTGGGGGAAATTCCCTCATCTTAATCGTATTTAGACTGCTAAGACAGCTAAAGCCAACCTATGGTGCTAAATATAACAGCATTTTAAATTACATTTTCAGAGTTTATAATTTTATTGGTAAGCAGATTTGTTTTATAATCACTCTCTCCTAGTTTTAGGAATATAAAAAGTTTTATTTTAAACTCTACTATAGTTGACTTTAATCTATTCAACAGTTATTTCTCTTTGTAGATGGCAACAGGAAAAATCTGAAAGCTCTGATCCTGCATTATTAGAAACATCTGACAACCTGGAATTTGTTGAAACATACTATCTAAGAAAAACCAACATTTCTCTGCCTGGTGTAATAATTTTTTTAACCTATAGATACTTAAGCTCAATTATTTTTACTAAGCACACATATTTAAATGAAAATACCTTGAATAAATATAAAATGTTGAACTTCCCTTCCACATTTTACAAAACTGACTGCTTTTGCAATCACTTATTTTGCAATGTGTGTATTCTTTCTGAAACTTATATGATCCTAATGTTAAATTCTTTTGACCATTCAGATATGTTTTTCAATGTCAAAAACTATGTTCATATTACTAATGGGGTTAGCTCTGACTCGTAAAGTAGGCCAGTATGGTGGAAATGAATTGGAAGTAACCCATGTACCGAACAGATTAAATTCGAAAATGTAGACTACTACTTAACTATCAATGTCTGTTAAATTAGTGCATAAAGTGAATATATAACAGTAACATAAGCAAATTTAATTATACATATAATTTAACAGTATAAATATAATACACAACTTATGGTAAAGTTTCAAAAGCGATGTTAGCATAAAACCACTGTATCAACTTTAAGAAGTATTCTTACTGAAATTTCTATAATGACTAAAATTTATCAAGATTTGAAAAATAAGCTAAACTCAAACACAAAAAGGTTGCGTCACTTATAAATATAGATCAAGGAGGCCAAGGAACTTAATCCATTGAGTGAAAATAATTCTCAACTACATTTAAATCATTTTAAAAACTATTGACTCGTCTTCTCCCCTCTGGTATTTAATAGAACGAAGGAAACAATGTGGTGCCACCTACTGTTTGCATTTTCTATATTTTGGCAAACTTTTGATTTTTTTAACTTTAAAAATATGTCGTATCCGCCACACTCGTTGTATGCTTCACACCGGCAATTTTAAAACTTTTTTATCCATTTGGGACTCGTCATTTACACCCGAAAATACGGTAAAACAATCCTTAATCAGCCTACAGCATGATCAGCAAGGGGCAATTACACCATTATTCTGTATTATGCAATTTATTAAGAAGGCCTTCAAGTTAGTTCTAAATATTCAATGATTAATTGGCTTCAATAAATGATTTACTCTAATATAGAGCAGGATTTTAGTTAATAGAGCTGTTTAAATATGTTACATGTTTTGCATGAAAATTTTCTGGTTTATATCTTTTATTCAGGGTTTTGTATGGTTAGAAAATCGATATGAAGGTATTCGATCAATATTCATTCAAGATGAACAAACAGAACCATGGACTTCTACTGAAGATATGATAAAGGTATTTACAGCAGTAAAATTGCACAAAATAATTGATTTTTTTCCATTTTCGGCAAGAAAAGAAAATTTATTTTTGAATAATTAGCCACTATTCTGTTAGTGATAAATATAAATTAAATAAATCTCTTCTGTAATCACTAATGCAGTAACCAATATGCATGTAAATGAATGCGTATAAACCGATATGTCGCCTGTGCTTTTTTTTTTTTTTTTAATCTGTTATTTTGTGCAGTTTTACGTGGAGCTGCTGTACTAATTAGTTTCAGTTGAGATTGTGTTTCAGTAACTTTATTGTTTTTTGCTTTGTTATTTCCAGTATTAACGAAAAATATTGACATATTTCACTAGCTAAAAATTATTTTTACATATAACTATAAACTTATGTTTTTTAAACTTAAAAACTGATATTTTTATTTATTTATTTTCAGTTTTTTCAGGAGTCTATAGTAGGTGTAGCAGAAACTGACAAAAATGGGCAGTTCAAAAGTGAAAAAGTTTTTCGTGGCTATATGGATGACCAGTTGAATACGGACAATGCCTGGAAAGAAGTTGAACTATGGCATATTCACTATAATACTTTGACAGATTTAGATACGAAATTTAAGGTGCTCAATTTTTTTTTCTCTTTCATCATTTGTTCAATTACAATACTTGTCTTTCCTTTAACACTGGAATTAAATGGTTTATATTGGCCCCTGTGGTGGAGGGGGTATAGTTTAATTAGAGATCTATGAATACCAGTACTATTCAATCATTAATTTATTAACAGCCACCCACTAAACACGATTTTTGGTTAAAACATGTTTTAAGTTTTGAACTCTCGTATATAAGCATATTTTTATAATTGAATCGTTTATTTCGAAAAGGTAACATCTCTATTTTGATCTCCTCTGTCTCTTTAGAAAATTAAACAGCGCACGGTTATATTTTTGAATGTCATAATCAATGAAAAAATGCCCTTATTTAAGTACACAATTACTGCAATAATTTACCAAATAACCATTGATTATGACATTCAAAAATATAAACGTGCGCTGTTTTATTTTCTAAAGAGACAGAGGAGATCAAAATAGAGATGTTACCTTTTCGAAATAAACGATTCAATTGAACTGTGGTTAAAGTTTAGACAAAAATAAATATTACCCAAAGATATCCAAGATTTAGTTATTCCATATTCCCAAGCTTGTATATTGTTATATCGGATTTCAGTCATGTTGTTGAAATAAATTGAATGTTGGGAACTATCAAGTTTTGAAAGTCATTTTCCAATCTTCCACTTGTCGTTAAACACACACCTTCTTCTCATTGATTTATGTTTAAAAAAATCCCCGAAATGAAAAAAATCACTTGAATAACTTTTTTTTTCTTTTTTCCCCCCTTACAACTTTAGAGGAGGAAGTGGTCAGCAAATTAGGTTTATATGAAGAGATATTTCCGGGCTTATAGGCCGTGGTCGATGAGAAAAATGAGTCCCAAACGTTTCGTCGGACACTGTGGTCGACATCATCAGTGAGTAGTTTGCTGAGACTGTTACGCTAGCTTCGGCCGCTCGGGTATTTAAGCAAACTGCTGATGGCGTGTTGGCTCCTGATTGGTTGCTGTTTCTTCGGCCTCTGGAGCGTTCTGGATTCTGGATGGATTTTCCGGAATGGGTGAGCTGTCTGTTTCTGGACCGTTATGGCGAGCGGATCTAAGGACGGAATGCCATATTTTCGGTAAATTGAAGTTCTCTTCTTTTCTATTGAAGTTACGTGGATGCTTGAAAATTTCGATTGCTTCGCGATGAAGACGGGCATAGTAATGGGATGTTGTGGCCAGGATTTCTGTGTCTTTAAATTTAATGTTGTGGACTCCTTCCTGTTGGCTGTGTTCGGCCACTGCTGACTTCTCATAGTGTCCTAACCGGCAATGACGTTCGTGCTCGGAAAGGCGTGTCCCGATACTGCGCTTCGTGGTTCCAACATAAACGGATCCGCACGAGCACGGAATTTTGTAGACTCCTGACGCAGAGAAGGGGTCACGGGGGTCCTTCACCGGGCGATAGTAGTTCCTTAGTTGGTTGGTGGGAGTGAAAACAGTCTTGACGTTGTGTTTCTCCAGGAGTTTCCCGAGCCGGTCTGTAATCCTGTGCAGGTATGGCAGGAAAACTTTTCCTAATGGCTCAACTGGTGTAGTATCCTGTACATTATTTTGGGTCCTCCTGGGGTGGAGGGCTCTTCTAATTTCCTGTGCTGTAAACCCGTTCGCTTGAAAAGCTTGTTCCAGATGTTTCTGTTCTTCCTTTAATTTTGTTGTCTCGCAGATTCTTTCTGCTCGCCGAGCAAGAGTTTTGATTACCGCCATTTTTTGTCTCGGGTGGTGGTTGGAGTCTTTTTGAAGATATCGGTCCGTGTGGGTGGGCTTCCGATACATCTGGTGACCAAGTGTCCCGTCTTCCTTTTTCGTCACAAGCACGTCAAGGAAAGGAAGCTGACTGTTATTCTCTTTCTCCATGGTAAACTGTATGTTGGGATGAATGTTGTTCAAGTGTTGAAGAAACAAATGCAGGTCTTCTTCACCGTGGCGCCACACTGCGAAAGTGTCATCAACGTAACGGAACCAAACCTGGGGCTTCTTTTTGGCGGATGCAAGGGCCTTCTGTTCGAAAAACTCCATGTAGAAGTTGGCGATGACGGGACTCAAGGGGTTCCCCATGGCAACTCCATCCCGTTGCTCATAGAATTTTGCGTTCCACTGGAAATACGTGGTCGTCAGGACGTGCCGGAATAGGTTTCCGATGTCAGGAGGAAAAAGTGGAGTAATCAGGTCCAGGGAGTCTTCAACTGGGACTTTTGTGAAGAGTGAGACGACGTCAAAACTTACGAGCAAATCAGAAGACTGGAGGGAGACTGACTTGATTTTTTGAACAAAGTCACTGGAATCTTTGACAAAAGAGGACGAAGATCCAATATACGGTTTCAGGAGGCCTGTGATGTATTTAGAAACTTCATACGTAGGTGAACCAATGGCGCTGACTATAGGTCGGAGGGGAACTCCAGATTTGTGGATCTTTGGTAATCCATAGAGTCTAGGAGGGAGAGCTTCTGATTTCTTTAGGTTGTGTTGTATTTCAAGGGGGATTGACGAGTCCTTGATGAGTCTGTTTGTTTCACGAAGAATTTTGGCCGTTGGATCTTTTGGTAGGATCCTGTAGATATTGGGGTCTAACAGTTCTTTGATCTTGTTCTCGTAGTCCACGGTGTTCAGGACGGCTGTGGCATTTCCTTTGTCAGCGGCTAAGATCACAATATCCCGATTGGACTTCAGCTGCATCAAAGCACGTCTTTCTTTTGCTGAGATGTTGCTCTTTGGTGACTTGGCTCGTTGTAAGATTCTTGATGCTTCCCTTCGGATATTCTCTGATAAGTCATGTGGAAGTTTGTGGAGACCGGCTTCAATGTTTGCAATGATGTCTTCGACCGGAATGGACTTAGGAACAACCGCAAAGTTGCCACCTCTTTTTAGCACGGATATCTCATCTGATGAAAGGTGATGATTCGAAAGATTAACCACCGTACGGTCGTCATCAAGTGTTGGAATAGACTGTTGGTGCTTGGGTAACTTTTCAAACTTCCTGATCTGTCTTCTCGAGGTTCTTTCTTTCTCATAAACCATGGTTTTGTAAAAAAAATCAAGTCAGTCTCCCTCCAGCCTTCTGATTTGCTCGTAAGTTTTGACGTCGTCTCGCTCTTCACAAAAGTCCCAGTTGAAGACTCCCTGGACCTGATTACTCCACTTTTTCCTCCTGACATCGGAAACCTATTCCGGCACGTCCTGACGACCACGTATTTCCAGTGGAATGCAAAATTCTATGAGCAACGGGATGGAGTTGCCATGGGGAACCCCTTGAGTCCCGTCATCGCCAACTTCTACATGGAGTTTTTCGAACAGAAGGCCCTTGCATCCGCCAAAAAGAAGCCCGAGGTTTGGTTCCGTTACGTTGATGACACTTTCGCAGGACGGTGAAGAAGACCTGCATTTGTTTCTTCAACACTTGAACAACATTCATCCCAACATACAGTTTACCATGGAGAAAGAGAATAACAGTCAGCTTCCTTTCCTTGACGTGCTTGTGACGAAAAAGGAAGACGGGACACTTGGTCACCAGATGTATCGGAAGCCCACCCACACGGACCGATATCTTCAAAAAGACTCCAACCACCACCCGAGACAAAAAATGGCGGTAATCAAAACTCTTGCTCTGCGAGCAGAAAGAATCTGCGAGACAACAAAATTAAAGGAAGAACAGAAACATCTGGAACAAGCTTTTCAAGCGAACGGGTTTACAGCACAGGAAATTAGAAGAGCCCTCCACCCCAGGAGGGCCCAAAATAATGTACAGGATACTACACCAGTTGAGCCATTAGGAAAAGTTTTCCTGCCATACCTGCACAGGATTACAGACCGGCTCGGGAAACTCCTGGAGAAACACAACGTCAAGACTGTTTTCACTCCCACCAACCAACTAAGGAACTACTATCGCCCGGTGAAGGACCCCCGTGACCCCTTCTCTGCGTCAGGAGTCTACAAAATGCCGTGCTCGTGCGGATCCGTTTATGTTGGAACCACGAAGCGCAGTATCGGGACACGCCTTTCCGAGCACGAACGTCATTGCCGGTTAGGACACTATGAGAAGTCAGCAGTGGCCGAACACAGCCAACAGGAAGGAGTCCACAACATTAAATTTAAAGACACAGAAATCCTGGCCACAACATCCCATTACTATGCCCGTCTTCATCGCGAAGCAATCGAAATTTTCAAGCATCCACGTAACTTCAATAGAAAAGAAGAGAACTTCAATTTACCGAAAATATGGCATTCCGTCCTTAGATCCGCTCGCCATAACGGTCCAGAAACAGACAGCTCACCCATTCCGGAAAATCCATCCAGAATCCAGAACGCTCCAGAGGCCGAAGAAACAGCAACCAATCAGGAGTCAACACGCCATCAGCAGTTTGCTTAAATACCCGAGCGGCCGAAGCTAGCGTAACAGTCTCAGCAAACTACTCACTGATGATGTCGACCACAGTGTCCGACGAAACGTTTGGGACTCATTTTTCTCATCGACCACGGCCTATAAGCCCGGAAATATCTCTTCATATTGACGCCGGCCGTGAAAGCCTGAAGAAGTATTTAGCAAATTAGGTTGTTCGATAATTATTGGCCGAAATCGAAACATAAAGAAAAACCATTGTTGAAACGAAAGTAATGTATTTTGTTCAAAAAAATTGACCTTCATTCACAAAAGTACACCTTTCTTAATGAGTTCTAAGTAGTGCAAAAATGCCCCTGTGGCAGGAGTCGGCATCACATTGGTCGTGCCGAAGTACAAAGCTCTCCAAATCATACTATCCTCTTTCGGAACTGTTTTTCCCTCATAAACCTGCCCAACTGGCGAAAAACGTGGCAGTTGCTGCAGAAACTCATACTCCAAGGCCTGGATGTTTTATCGACCACCAATCGAGACATCAAAACTGCATCATGCTGAAGTGCTACAGAGGGCTTGCCTGCAAGTTGTCGTACCTTTGACGTTAATTGGGTTTTTATTTTTTGCCGTAAACAGCCCATATCACACTGCATAGGGCGACCAGCTCTAGGTTCCTGTTCAAACGGCAAATCACCTCTATGAAGCTTGGTAAGACATCTACGGGCTGTCTGTTGACTTTTTGTGCCCAAAACCCCATGCACTGCTAACCTTGGTTATTGTTGCAGCTGCCAAATAGCCGAAAAGTAATTTGCGCAAATCACAAGTTACACGTTCCGTTGCTGCATGACCCCCCTAAATGATAGCAATGAGCCAAAACTCGATTATAATATAGTATGGGGACTATCCCTCTACATGTTGTAGGAGTGTAGTTCATTACTACTTTGCCGGTGAGAATGGTCTTCAAAAGTGACCGATATCATTTCCGGTCAATAATTATGGAATAACCTAATACATATAAGAAAGCTCACATAAAGTATATGCTTTATTTTCAGCAGGAAAACAAAATAAGCACGTTTGTGCAGTGAAGCTGAAGTAAAATAAATGACAAAAATACAAAAACAAAAAATCTGTAGATACTGCTCTTCATCTGTTCAGGACAGTATAATTTCTCTATTTTTCATTAAATAATTTCTAACTTGTTAGAGTTTGCAGAGTGGTTGTTTGGTGTTTTGGCAGTTGTAGCCACCCCACTTCACTAAGTAAGAATTTGTTATTTAGGGCCCAATGAAATCTCTTACAATATCACTGCTTACTTTTCTTAAAAAGCATGGGCATTTTATTATTGAAATTATTGTAGCATACTTGTCAACTTTTATGGACAAAGCGTAAAATCTATGCATTTTGATTGTTTTTTACGCTGTTTGGTATTAGCCCCAATTTTTTACGCGTTTCGAAATCCGATTATATCTGCCTGTAAATTGCTCTCGCTTTCATTTGCTGTTTGAATCTTCTATATCATGTCCATTGCTTGTTTTTGTCTTTACCAGTTTTTAATCTTTAACCTTTAGGAACCGGGCGGTACACATGTTGTACCGTAAGTCTTTTCTTTAGAGGATGGGGTTGAAATTTTCACTCGAACCCTTTGGAGCCGGGGATTTTTCCAAGGTTTCATACGTCTGGTACAGCAGTTTAAATTCTCTTTTCAGTGGAAAAGAAATCTGTTTTTCAACTGTCGTACTACCTGGATCGAAAGAAAAATTTCCAAAAAACAGCCCAGTTCCAAAAGGTTAATTTTTTTATATCCCATAACCTATAGCAGCAGACTTGCATGATCGCCCTTTTACCTCGCTCTCTCTGGAATTTCTATACAGTTGCATCTGAGTTGAGTCAAGCTAAATTATTCAATTTTCCTAAATATTGATTAAAGACATTTCAGAAGGCATTGAAAGATCGCAATTAGAGAATTGATATAGTAAAATTACGCAAAAGTCGAGAAATATTACAAGACTAGCTGCCAGGGCTGCTAGATTAGCTTCCTGCGGCATGTTGATGCATTATGTCCCCCCTCTTACTTTTACCTCATTCTGATGTTATATTATTTGATGTAATTTAATGTTCATAAGATTTCAAGACATACTACGGATGTGGCACGCGAATGCCCCAAGCAGTAGCTGCATCACCAGGCAGTGCACGGTTTGCTTCGCGCATTTAAAGTAGCAAAGAAAGTCGCTGCCAATGCGGCTCGCTACAATGCGCTTCATGTCTTTACTTTTTTCCTGCCGACCTGGAAAGTTCACCCGACTGCGTACTTTGCAACACCTCTCCAATGACGGGGAAGCATCATTTTGGCTGTCCCTCTCTTTTTGACATTCATTCCAATGACTATTTTCAGGCCCTCACACCTTCTAAGGCCACTTCATTTTTATACTGGACTGCAAGACGTCTTATGTTTGAATGAACAATGGCGGGCATAATTTTAAAAAAAAAAAAAAAAACTTTTTTCCTGCATCAAAAAAACATTCGAATTACTGAGATGCTTTGTTCCTTCAAGATGGTGAGGAAAGTTTCAGCAAGTTCAGCTCGCTCAAGGGAAAGAAGCAGACATAGATGCTCAGTTTTTAATATAAGTAGATGGCTTTTCAACTAATTTATACTTCAAAAAATTACAAGTAGCTAGCGATGAAAGTACTAAGTACTTGACCCGCTAATGAGTTTCATGTTTGATTTAGTTAAGCCTTCATTCAAAATTCTCATTATCATTATTATTACTGGTTCATAGCAACCACGTTTTGTAACAATGAATTTCATATTTAATCATTTATTAGACCATTTTGCTTTACATTTGACTACTTATTAATTGATATCTTCGTTAATTAAAATCGTATAATTATATAAATTAAAACTAATGAAGCCTGAAAAATTACCTATCTATCGGTACCTGGTTCGATTTTCAGTTCATCAGCATTCAGGAAAAAGAAGCATGACATAGATAGAAAGAAAGGAAGATAGAAAGATACTGTTTTTAATATAAGTAGATACTTAAATTCAGAATTGTTTTCATTATGTTTAAAATTAAAATTTTGAAGATTACATCAGTTGATTTAAATGTTAAACATATTCGTTGATTAATCCTTTGCACTCACGTTTTTACATTATTCTTAACTTTGTACGCTTTCAATTGGATGAGATAGTGGTGTGCACAAAAAAAGTTTTACTGATGCCAATTTCCAAAAATTGGCAAGTATGTTGCTGATTTTTCTTTTTATTTACTTTATAAAAAGATTCAAAAAAAAAATTTCAGATGGATGTCAAGTGGCGCTTATTATGTGATGATGTATTTATTCAGTTGCCTCTTGGTCAAAGATTTCTGCTACAAACAGCAATAAAGAACTTGAAAACTAAATTTGCATGATGTCCTGTTGTACGCTGCAAAAATAAAAGTTTTGTGTTTAAGTCATTGTTGCAGTGTGAATAACTACTATTTATTTGTTTTTATGTCTGTTCTAGTAATATATTAAGTCTTATATCTATCTTTATATACAAGCACTAACTAGAGCTCAGGTGTGTAATGAATTCATAAACCTAGAAGATATGGACTGTAATTGTGATGTAGTGGACAAGTGTGGAGTTACGGAGTGGCTCAAGGGGTGTTAAAATCCCTTTAACTGCTCATTAGCCCCTTCAAAGAAAAAATACAAACCAGAAAAGCCTGACAATGTAAAATTATCATCTGAACCAAACCTGCCGATCATACAAAGATATTCTTCATAAATATATGGTTGTGGATTCAAGGGCGGATCCAGCTTCTGGCTAAGGAGGGGGTCATTTTCGGAAAGGAGGGGGGGTTAAAGTGCAATTTTTGGGAAAAAATGGGGGTTTTTGACAATTTGTTAATAATATAAGCACCGAAAATGCAATTTTTTGCTATATTTTGTCGATTAAGGGGGGGGTGTCATGACCCCCCCCCCCCTCTGAATCCGCACCTGTGTGGATTTTTGACTCAAATATCAGATACGAAAGCTAATTACTCCGGAAAGGAATTTAAAAAAAACCCACC
The DNA here is from genome assembly GCA_038373865.1 of Uloborus plumipes. Classification (NCBI taxonomy): domain Eukaryota; kingdom Metazoa; phylum Arthropoda; class Arachnida; order Araneae; family Uloboridae; genus Uloborus; species Uloborus plumipes. Next base: position 6,211 of record JAXGGA010001346.1, on the reverse strand, counting down.
AGGATTCTCTCAAAAATTATCAGATTAACTTCGAAAACCTAGGTAACACTGAAAGGTTACCGCCACGTTTCATAACATAGCTATTGGTTAACCGATCATAATTTTGAATTGTTGCACATCACTGTAAATGGACCCTATCCTTGTGACGTCACTGCGAGTCTTGACCAACCGCTGAGGGTAAAGCCCCTATATAGGTCTATATAGCAACCACGGAGTAGAAAGAAGGAGAGAAATGTTCTACAGATGCGCTAGTTTGAAAGTGGCAACGAAATCTCACCGCCGCCAGAGGACGCTACTCGACAAACGCTCCCTATTTCCTACGGGAATCAATGTAAATGATACTGAATCTGTCATCTTTTTAAATGCTGCTATGGGAAAGGAAAATTTTTTTTTTCAACTGGATTTTGGTGTAAACCATCGATTAACATTATGAACTAAATATGACTTTGATCCCACTGAAATTTTGCCGTATTTTTTAAGAAAGATGTTTAATCGACCGCATCTAGCTACTTGCCAAATTTGACATATATGCGACTGTATGTGACATTTTCTTTGCATTGTACGATATACACTGCTCGACATTAAAAATGCAACACCAAGAACTGGTCAGAAATTGATGAAATTTGGTAAGAAGACAGAGACAGCATGGAACAATAAGTGATATTTATTTCAAAATAAATAAGCAAAATTTAGAGCGAGGACGGCGTCGACTCAGTAAGAAGTAGGACCACCGCGGACAGCGATGCACGAAGAAACACGTCTAGGCATGGAGTCAATAAGCCTGCGGATGGTGTCCTGAGGGATGGCACTCCATTCCCTTTCAACCATTTGCCACAGTTCGTCCTCTGAACGAGGCAGTGGCAGGTTCTACAAACGGCGTCCAATCACGTCCCACACATGTTCGATTGGTGACAAGTCAGGAGAGTATGGTGGCCAGGTAAGCATCTGTACACCTCGTAGAGCATGTTGGCTGATTCGAGCACTGTGAGGCCGGGCGTTATCCTGTTGAAAAATTGCATTTGGCAGACCCTGAAGGTAGGGATTGCCACCGGCCGCAGTACATTATCTACATATTGTTGGGCCGTCATAGTGCCCCGAATACGAACTAGAGGTGATACGGAATTGTATGCAATAGCGCCCCAAACCATTATGCCACGTTGTCGCGCTGTGGGGCGTTCCACAGTTACTGCAGGACTCGATCTTTCTCCACGTCGACGCCACACACGTATGCGATGACTATCGCTGGACAGACAGAAGCGGGATTCATCTGAGAACACTACGGTTTGCCATTCTGCCGTCCACGTCGCTCTGGTCCGGCACCATTCCAAACGTTGGAGTCTGTGCTGTGAGGTCAATGGCAGTCTTCTTAGCGGGCGCCGTGATTGCAGGCCACGTGCAACCAGTCGACGGGAAATGGTTCTGGTCGACACAGGAACATCCAGGGTACCTTGCACGTGCTGCAGAATCGACGTACAAGTGACTTGCGGGTCCGCCACAGCTTGACGGTGAATCCGTCGATCCAAGCGGTCTGACGTCACTCTGGCTGCACCTGCACCCCTCAATGTGGCTACATTTCCTCTTTCCAACCATCTCCGACACAGCCGATGCACAGTGCTTGCATCCATGTGGGTATCAGCTGCAATTTGACGTATGGACCAATCTCCCCTTCTCAGTCCGATCACCATACCCCTTGTAAAGTCGTCTATATGCTGGAAGTGTTTTCGTTGAGGACGGCGAGGCATTTCCTCCTATCACACGTATCCTTCGAGACAAAAACCAAATTTCTCCGATAATTAGTCTGGCAGAAAAACCAACATGAACATAGCCCACTTTTCAACTTCATTCTCTTATATCTTACTTCACGTGCGTCGGAGAGCTGCGCATTTCATATCATTTGCATAACTCAGTGACGTGCGTCTACGGTAAAATTTGCATGAATTTCTGACCACTCCTTCTTGGTGTTGCATTTTCAATGTCGAGCAGTGTAATAATAGGAGATAATTAAAAAGCTAGAGCCCCGGACAGACATAAGTCAATAAAAATAAACTAGAAATTTCAGCATCCAGTTAAGAGCAAATAAAGCTTTCGACACTTGCTATTGGAGTTTAAAAGAAAAAAATTGAAAATTTTCAAGTAAGTGACTAATCAAACAGTATATTGAAGCAAGACTATCTTTTACCTAAGAAAGGACTATTATCTTTACTATAACCAAGAAATGGTAAGATGTTAGATGAAATAACTACATCAAACGGTCCGTAACATAAGATTCTGGAAGATGTTACTATTCTCTTCAAAAGGAGATTGAATATGTACAAAATAAGTATTCCGAATATTTCATGATAACGTGACTTCAACAAGTACTGTCCGACGTCGGAAATGCAAGGAAGGTCGAGCGTTAAAATATCAAACAGTATATTCCTTAAATTTGCTGAAAACAGGATCACACAAACACTTCAAAGACAAACAATCCGATAATATTCGGAAACTCATATTTTTCATTGTTATTTTTTCTTCAAAGATTGTGCTATCCTATCTCTTCTTCGCACATTCAATGCAATTATAAATCATTAAAAATAAATAGAATACGTTTTTATGCTACAAAAGCATGAACTATGCTTCTTTTACACAAAAAATATTGAAAATTAAGCTAGGAAATGACTAGAACTTTTTTCAAGCATGTTAGTCCTGAAATGTATATATTGAGCAATAGGGTCATTCCATGTCAAGTGATCCAACAATTTTTACCTTACATTTTTGTATTTCTTTCAAATTTGGCTCATCAATTGTACCCCTTGAGGTAATCAAAAGTCTCAATTTTTTTATTTTTATCTCTATTTTTCATTTATGAGACTTTGAACTTTGGAAAAACCCTCGTTTTTCCATGGATAAGGGAACATAAAAGAGACCATAACTCGGCACCAAATATAGATAGAACGATTTGGTAAATGGCATTTTAAAGTACGTTAGTTGCCGCTCAATCTGATATGCAGCATGACTAATTTGATAAAAAATTTCTTTTTCAAAAAATAGAATTTAAATTTCAAATTTAAATTTCTCAAAAAACATATAATGAATTTTTTTCAAAAAATTCTCAAAAATTTTTGTGTATTTTATCTATGTGTGTACAAATTTTTAGATTGGGATCTCAATGGGATCATATTTTTTTGAATTTTTGAATAAAACTGTATAGGAAAAAAATGATATTTTTTAGATTCTATTTATTTAAATATTCAGTTATCTTGCTTGTGATGGTCTAAAAAGTAGTAAACAAACATGAATATGTTTAAAGTGAGCTGGCATGAGCTTATAGATTTGTCAGGTTCACCCCCTCCCCCCTTCATCCCCCGCACAACCACTCTTTTTTAATTCAAAACTGTTCAAAATGTTAAAAAAAAAAAAAAAAAAAAAAAACTCTTTGATACAAGATGAATAGTAAACTTATTTAAAGTTTGTAAATGGGTTTCCTTATAACTAGACGAAGTATCACCCTCCTCCACCCAAATATACCATTAACGCTGTACTATTATGACGTCTAACCTGGGGATTGAATTGACTATTATTTTTACTCTAGGTAAGTGATCTAGCATTAACTTGTAAATTGGTCAGCTCCCCCTCCCTTCCTTCCTGATCCAACCATTTTTCCCCCAAACTGTTTAAAATGCTAAAAAAAAGCTTCTTTGATACAAAATGAACAGTAAACTTATTTAAAGTTGGTAAATGGGTTTCCTTATAACAAGGCAAAGTAAAACCCTTCCCCCACACAACTGTACCATTAACGCTACACTAATACAGGGCGAGGACTCAGTCACCTTTCTCACCTTTAGTCACCTTTTGAAATTTTGGTCACTTTTTGTCACCTTTTGGAATTTTAGTCACCTTTTTAAACCTTTCTTGAAATGTGTTTTAGAAAAATCCATTTTTGATTCATAAAATTCTGAAAATAAATGGAATTTTGAAAAAAAAAAAAAGCAAAAATCTGTGATTCAACCATTAAAAAAAGTATTTCAACTGTGGCTCATTCACAAAACAAAACCTTTCAGAAGAAACTATTTAAAAGTTTCAAGAGGAAACAAAAAAACAGAAAATTGTTCCTAAGCAATCTTGCTAAGTGATAGCTCGCTGTGACATATGAGTTGACGAACCATTGCTTTACCTTCCACGACTGGTAGAAATTCAGAAATGAACTGCCAACATTGGAAATCGCTTTTTAATGAAATAAATGAATATTTTCTGTTAGAGATTTCTTTATATTTCGCTCTGCAGAATTATTTTTTTTTTGTGAATTTAAAAATTCTCTAATGTTTGAGTTAAATTTTTAAAATTATTATTGCGTGTCATGCGTAAGGTTTCAATTTTTCTGTATCCTGTAAATATTTTACATATTTTTTAAAACTTTTTTTGTGATAACATTAATTATTATGATTTTTTAATAACTTCATTTAAAATTACTTTTTGTAGCTCTCACAGCAAAAATAAATTACTAATGCATTGGAAAGAAATTTTTTATAAGTTTAACATGGAATTTTGCTGATGTATGTAACGATTTGGTAAAATGAAAAAGAAAAAAAAAACATTTTCACAGCACAGTGCTCACAAGACTTAAAATATGATATAAAAGTTTTTCTCTCTTCAGTATTGGACATGTGCCGCTGTATATTTTCAGAACACCCCTCCCCCCTCCCTCCCCCCCCCCAAGCAAAAGACATTACACTTTTATTCATATGAAATAATATCTTCAGTTTTATACTTCAATGTTATTTTATTTTTACCTTGTAAGCATTTTGCTTCAATTAAAGTTTCTGATTTTTCAAATTTTATTTTCTCACTCATTCTGTATTGTCAATACTTTTTAGTGAACATTTATGCTTTATATTTACAAAGAAACAAGAGAAAAAATGCCGATAATTTTGCAATGATCTATTAAAAATAAGAAAAAAATATATATATGTTCATTAAATACATTGTCATTATCTTTACTTCATAATTTCAGGTGTTAATTTAATTGATTTTAAAGAAAATTTTTTGAACATAACATAGAGTTTACACTGAAAGTTTTTAAAAAATATGTCCTAAAACAGTTTATTTTGTTACTTCCAGCCCTATCATATTCATGTTCAGAATCTAAGTCTTTTAAAATAGTATGTAGAGGCTATTTTGGTGAATGTCAGAAAAAAGGATAACCGTTTTCTTCAATTTGAATTCTTAACAAATTACTTTTGGTCACCTTTTAGTTACTTTTTTGTCACTTTTTAGTCACCTTTGTTTTAAAATTTGTCACCTTTCTCACCTTTTTCTAAGACCATCAGCAGTCCTCGCCCTGCTAATATGACGTCTCACCTGGGGATTGATTTGAGGATTATTTTCCCCCTAGGTATATATCGTTTTTCACACACAGACGAAGTGTTTCTTTTTTCAATCCGACCTTCACAAAGTGTACTTCCATTCAATATCTGAATTTTAAACTTATGATTCATTTCATCCCCTCCTCCAGCACCAATCTTCAATTTTGAAGAGAGGAAATAAATGGGTCGCCCTAAGATCATAGCAAACAGCAAAATAGCACCTGTTTCTCCTTGTTCTCATAATGTTTTCCCATTATTTTCACACAAAACTGAAAAGAAATCAAAGTGTCACGTTATATGTCAGTCCCCATCGCTGCCTTTCCTTTTTCTTATTGGACAAAGCTCATGAGCTAATAGGAAAGTAACAAACAGAACAAACTGAAACACTACCAGACATCAGTAGAGACTAAGGCTTTGAAATGGGGTTAGGCGGGATGATAAAAAAAATAAAAGTTTGGAGCGGGAAGGTAGGGTAAGGGGGGTGGGAGCAATCTGTAAAGAAGTTAAACAACATGAGAGGGTTATGATCAAAAAAGCAGTGTTTGATTAATATATGTATATAGATATGTCTTGCTGCATTACTTTCCTAAAATGAAAAATAACACAAACAATTAAAAAAATTAAATAACAGCTGCACACTAGATAATGTGGAAAGATAGTTATGGGGACATAGACATATGATCTCATATTTTGATTTATTTTCAGTTTTGTGCGTAAAGAATAGAAAAAACGATGAGAACAAGGAGAAACAGTGCTATTTTGCTGTTTGCTATGATCTTGGGGCGACCCATTTATTTCCTCCCTTCAAAATTGAAGATTGGTGCTGGAGTAGAAGATGAAATGAATCATAAAGTTAAATTTCAGATACT